>JAPFFP010042462.1:0-14096 GCA_026153255.1 Solanum medicagineum
CTCTTTGGCAGACTTACAATCCACCCTAAGTAAAAACTCTTTGTTAACCAAATCGTCTTGAAATTTTGTGATACATAGCGCTATAGAATAAACTTCCTTTTTTACAGTACTATAGCTTTTCTAGGTAGAGTTCCAGACTCTGGATGTAAACCTTACTAACTGCTCACCTATATCTGGGCTAATACGTTGCTTAAGGATACCTCTATAACCTAATACAGAGGCATCAGTTTCTACAATCATAAAAGCTTCTGGGTTAGAAATTCCTAGACAAGGAAGGTTCTGAACTAACCTTTTAATCTTCCTTACGCTCTCAGTTTGTTCATCACTCCAAGGTGAAGGAAGTCTCCTGTAAAGGGACTTACAGACCTGCCTAATATTGGGGATGAAATTTGCAACATAGTTAAGGCTTCCTAAAAACCTCTGAAGCTGGGTCTTATCTCTGATCTCATCAGGAAACTTGTTGGAGAACTCTATGGCCCTACAGATAGGCTTATGATTACCCTGGTATAGGTCATGACCTAGAAATCTAATGGAGGTCTGGAAGAGCTTAATCTTCTTAGCACTAACCACCAGGCCATTACTTTTAACAACATTAAAAAAGGTATTTAAATGTTTAAAGTGAGAATCTATATCCTTAGAAAAGATTAGCACATCATCAATATAAACAATTGACATATAACTATAGGAATTGAAAATGTAGTTCATGATGTTCTGAAACTCAGAGGGGGCATTTTTCAATCCAAACGGCATGACATTCCACTCATAGTGGCCAAAAGGAACATTGAAAGCAGTTTTATATTTATCTTTCTCAACAATTTGGATTTGCCAGAATCCAGACCTTATATCGAACTTGTTATAAAGATTCGCTTTATAAGCTCGCTTTAGAAGATCCCTCTTGTTAGGGATTGGATGCCTGATCCATTTCAAAGCAGAGTTAAGAGGCTTGTAATTGATCACAAGCCTGGGAGCTCCTCTTTCTTTTTCTACACTATTATTTACATAAAATGCAAAACAACTTCAGGGAGAGTTAGAGGGGCAAATGATATTTGAAAACTCTCTGGCTGGCACCAAAAAATAAAATAAAGGTTTTATGGTATGGAAACACCTTTTCTAAACAACAACAGTCCGTGTTTTCAGAACAATGGATTTTTGATATGAAGCGTTTAAAATGTGATATTGAATTTTTAAAATGGCTTGAAATCACTGGTAAACTTGATGACCAAAAGGAGTCTCTTTCTGTTCTTGTTAATAAGTGGTATACTCAGACTAATAAAGTTGTGGAGTCTACCCTTCCGCCTCTTGAAAGCATTACAATTCCTCATTAGAATGAGATTGTTCCCGCTCCACCTTTTAAACTTATTGAATCTCATTCAAATGAGGAATTTTAATGCCTTCAAGAGGCGGAAGGGTAGACTCCACAACTTTAGTCTGAGTATACCACTTATTAACAAGACCAGAAAGAGACTACTTTTGGTTATCAATTTACCAGTGATTTCAAGACATTTAAAAAATTCAATATCACATCTTAAGCACTTCATATCAGAAATCCATTGTTTTGAAAACACAGACTGCTGTTGTTTAGAAAAGGTGTTTCCATACCATAAAACCTTTATTTTATTTTCCGGTGCTAGCCAGAGAGTTTTCAAAGACTTCATATCAGGAGAAAATTCAGTTTCAACAGTAATAACACCCAATCCAGGGTCTGTATATTGCCTAGGTGGCTCCATATCAGACTCTGTGGGACTATTAGGCTCTTGGACCTTAGGTTTGTAAAATACTTTAGGGATTTCTCCTGAGAAATCAACACAATCAACTTGACCTTTGCCAGAAGAATGGAAAGAATGACAATGATAAGATACTTCCTCCAGGGGGTTTAGAAGAAGTGGAGGCAGAGGCGAAACTTCGACGAGGTCGAGTATCTAGAAATTTAAGATCGACCGAACCATCTGGATTTTGGATGATACGCTCTATCTGGCGCTTCTCGAAATGAGAGGGCAGGGGTTTGGTAATGGCCTCAAAGTGTCAGTCCATTTGAGAAGGCAGGGAACAAAGATGGTACAATGCTCACGGTTAGCTTCCATCAACATAGTAACTCCTTTCGCACTTTCAATTCTAGCTTTCGGAGCTAGAGTGGTCCCCATGAGCCTATAGTAGACTCGGTAGATGATAGCTATTTCTCTGGTTTCAGATTTGCTATTCATATTTCTGGTTTTGATATTAAGGGTCAGGGTATCCAAAACATTAGGATCATTAATATCGACAGAAAAGTTAGGATAGCAATTAAAGTAAACAGGACCATCAGCAAGGTTACATTCAAGAGCTCCTAACAAAGAATCATCAAAATTCAGGAATCGAGCATCCCGCAATAAAGCACAAACAGGGATATCTAGACCTTTTTGAAAAAGGGGTTTGACAACAACTTGAACAAGTCCAATATGCAGATAATTGAATTGGGATCTATATCTGACTATGTCTTGTTCATGCAAAAGTTTTGTAACTTCTAAAGAGTTATTAATAGTAACAGTAAACTCACAGGTTTTAATATTATGTCTTTTAATAAGATTAAAGTGACCTATCTGGTAGATCTTGTTAAAAGGTTCTTCAGGGATACTCCAGTTATCCAAATTACTTTCAGTTAAGGCAATCTGAGTTGTCCGAGAAGATAAGTTTACAGAGTTCAAAACGTTCTGATTACTCATTTTTTTAAAAGGCTACTGTCCAGAGTCCTGAGTTAAGCTAGTTCAAATTAAGAAATTACTAGAATAAGAAAATAATAAGGTTCGAATTATTTTTACTTCATTTTATCAAAGGTTTATAAATACCTACATGTCTTCTTGGCTTTACCTCCTCTCTCTCTAGAGTTATCTTGGCGACTGGAACACCTAAAGGTCTTACACGCCCTCCTGGCTATGACCACACTACGGCTATCCAACGTCTGATCCGGGTATTATTCGGAGACCTCACACTTTTAGAGAGAGATAAGTACCTCATACAAAGCAGGTATGAAATAAAACGAGATAAAACGAAATAAAGATAATAAGAAACTTAATATTTTTTAATCATGTAAGTTCATTATTGGTATCAGAGCCATGAGCAACTAAATACATATACTGTCTGGCACATTGCCTCCAAATCTTGTCAAGCTTACTCTAGTTAACGTTTAGGTAGACCATCATCTACTGACAATGCTTAAGAAACTTCCCAAATTAAGAATACTTAAAATGGTTCATTGCTTTCATAACAAAGAAAAGATGGATCTCTCTTGCGAAGCAAATGGTGATAGCTTTCCGCAACTTAAAGTTTTGCATATTAAGAAACCATTCAACTTGTCTCATGTAACGTGCAGGGATGATATCAGTATGCCTAAACTGAACAAGGTAATACTTGTACGACTCCCTGCCCAATTGAGCTCCCGGGACAGCTTGCAAAGCTGACACTTTTTTAATAATCTCAAGGTTAGTTTGCTAACATAATTATTTACTCCAAATATCATTGATAAAGTGATTTCTTATTTGCACTTAGTTCATGTACTAAATATTTTATGTCGTCTAATTAATTACAGGTATGCATTTAAGTCATTACTGGACAGCTTGCCTGTTCGTATTATAATAAATTTGATGTATTTGTGGCTTGTGATTTGTAAAGCATATTATTGAGTATATTATGTAATATTTCTCTGTGTCGTCTTTGGAATGAGTCTTTTTCCACCTCTATTTCTTAATAGCCCATTAATTTAGCAAAAAATTAGCCTTTTTTTAATGCTCTATAATTCTAAATATACGTGGAACAATATCTGGATGTGTTAAATTTTTATTTTCTATTTTTTAAAATTGGGGGTAGGGGAAGGAGAAATGGGGATGAGATTACAATGTGGGGAGTTGATCCCTCACCATCAATGTGGGTATTCAGGTAGTCAACCAACTGAGCTATAAAGATTCCCCCATGTGTTAAAATATTAGCTTTGAGTTAAAACGATTTTTCTGGTACACAATACATGGACTTGTGCTCCGTCTTATATGACACTTCAGTTTTTCCTCTCTATTTTATTTAAAATTTGCCTAAAATGACATATGCACCGCTTCTTTCTAAGCCTACCAAACGTTCACCTTGCCTTGCTCTCATCAACTTGTCCTCCAACGAGTGCCACACAATGACCAAAGTAGAGTTAAAATTTTATATTTTGAAAAACTATATCCTAGTAAGCCCAATGAACTAAATTTTTTTGAAAAGAAAATGTATTTCACTTCTTTAAAACATGAAATTTAGTCGATCTAAAGATAGAAATTTTAAAGAGAGGCCAAAAAAAGTTCATATTCTAATAATCTAGCCTAACCAAATCTGAACATATTGGACAAATCAAATTCATGAAAATAATGGATGGAAAAATTATGCAACACAGTGAAACAGTACCTAGGATTTCCTTTTTTTCTCTTCCCATTCTTACTTCTGTAGGTTTCCTAGTAATAGGGATATCTTCAGGAACTCTTACTCATATTTTACCATTTCTTTGAAATTGCCTGTTCATAACATGATGGAAGTGTCCGATTATAGCATGACTGTTTCTACAACTTTGATAACCTCTATATTTTAAAAAAAAAAGAGAAAATTTTATAATTGCCATTTATAAGATACTTTATTTCAGGTTATAACAGGAGTTTTTTTGTTTCAAGTTATAACAGTAAAATATTAACAATTTATAACAATTTTCGAGAAAAAGGAAAAAATGGAAAAGATTTTTTTGTTTTAAAAAAAGGAATTTCCAACGTGTAAGTAACTATTTTAATTGGCATAAATTAAAGAGTTGTAAAACCCCATAAAATTATCAAAATGCCCCTAAAACATATCATGCGTATAACGCATCTTCCAAAGCTCCGATGGGAAATCCGAGATCGAATTTGTGATTAGCGCGAAAAATCGAGTGGGAAAATGATCTCGACGTGATTTTAGAGCAATCGGGTCAAAAAATAATTTTTTGAAAGTTGACACCAAAACAGTGTCGATCTGTGCCCCTGGCGCGACGTGGAGGGGGCACGGACTAGCACTTGTTTTTTTTAAAAAAATAATTCAACGGAAATTGAAAATTCGCAAAATACACTGGTCCACGCCCCTGCCATATTGCGGACCAGTGCACAAATTTTGGAAGTTTTTCTTTTAATTCGGGAAGGGTCTTTTGGTCATCCTCCACCCTATCCTAAGTCTTACAACGTATTTTTTAAAGTTGGTTATTATCGATTGAGGGTGTCTAAACCCATTCTTCCTAAGATTTTATGCAAGAAAACCTTGAGAGGAGAGACAGGAAAGCTCAGAGGATTGAGGGTTGAGTCCAAGTTCTTGAAGAAAAGTAGGAAATTCTTCAACCCCAGATATGTAAATGCTACCCAGAACATGGGAATGTTTTTATCCATGTGCCCCCATCATTGAGTTAGGTTAATTAATTGAAAGTTATGAGTCTTACCTGTGATTTCTTGAATGTAATTTTGAAAATTATCTTTAGTTTTTACATATTCTCTTAATTTGATGATCATCACACTTTTAAATACCTTCTTACACATATTATTGTATGATTATGAAATTACCCTACATGAATTCCTTGTTAAAGACTTCAAGAATGAACTTAGGGGTAATGTCTAGAGCTTTGACTGTTTGGGTGTATTGATTGTTGTGGTCTGAGTCGTGAGATGAGTATAACGATGGCTGAAGTTGATGAAATTAGTATCCATAGAGTTTAAACAAGAGTGAGATAGAATTTGAAAGGAAGATTCCATTCCTTGAGTTGATAGAAAGTCATATGAGATGAGGTCCCTATCTAGGAGAGGTTGATTGTATAACCATCTTGATGTTGATAGACTTATAAGCATGTCGAGTCTTGGGAGGAATATCAGTACTGAAATGGGTAAGAGTAAGCCCCACTTGCACTCATTAACTACATGGCCAGCGTAGGAGATGATTGGACTGTGAAAGCGAATATTTCCTTTGTCTTGCAGAGGACTTGATAGACATCTTTTGGGATCCTTGATTGACTCGTCCTTTACCACGGCAAGGTACTAGGTGGATGTGGCAACGACATCTCTTCGTTGTATCATCACCGGCTTATAGGTGATGGTTGTCAGCTACAGAAACTCCTAGATAGATTTCATGTTGATAGTACTCTGAGGTTGATGTGATAGTATGATGTCTTGATGGATGGTGATATGATAGAGTCCTGTTCCTTACTCTGAGTTGAGGTTGAGTGATTGATGAGATGATGCCATTTTTTATTGTATAGCCCATATTGTTTACTTTAGCCTGTTTTACATACAGTACATTCCACATACTAATGCCCTTTTGGCGCTGCATTATTTTATGATGCAGATTCTGTAGATAGAGGACTTCAATAGGCGAATCGTTGAGATTCAGAGCTCCCTGATTTTAGATTTAGTGAGTCCTCCCCTGCCTTCAGGAGGACATCTTTACTTGCTTTTGTTTTCATTGAGTTATTTTATTGGACTGTGGTAGTCATGGCTTATCATGGTACCTTCTTAGATAGTACCAATAGAGGCTTCATAAATGTAGACTGATGATGCCTGATGTTGGGGTTTCTTTTTCCCCTTTTCCCCTTTTTAGACTGAATTTTGTTCATTAATCTTATTTCATGTGATAGACAGAGTTGATATTGTAGCCCACTGATAATATCTCGTAGACAGAGTTGATATTGAGTGAACGAGTATGATGGGACTATGTGGTTTGCTTGGGGGTAAGCAATAGTCTCCGAGTGCCAATTACGCCTAGGGTACCCTCCCGAGGTGTGACAAACTTAGTATCAGAGCATAGAGTTTGAGTGTCCTAGGGAGTCTATGAAGTCGTGTCTAGTGAAGTCTTGTTTATGGATGTGTTGTGCACCATACTTCATAAGCAAGAGACTATAGGACATTAGAAAGTGTTACACTTCTTCTATGATTTGAATTCGTGTGATAGAGTTTGACTCTATGAAGAATCTCCTTATAATTCGTGCGTTATACATATTGCAGAAATGCCGCAAAAGAGAATCGCTCAGAGATATACCTCAGCCCTAGCTGCTGAGAACACCCAACCTGAGGTCCCAGTTCAGACGGAGACGAGGAGATGGGGATAAACTGCTAGGACTGCTGAGGTCCTACGTGCGCCCCCTGCTCATCTGTAGCCTGCTCCCAGTACTGAGGCAGAGTTTAGGGGAGCCATCACTATGCTAACTCAGTTGGTAGCCTCCAAGGGTAACAACCGAGGTCCTCAATCTCCAGGAGCGCTCAACTGCAACTCGACTCAGAGATTTCTTGAGGATGAACTTGTCAGTGTGTACTGGGTTGAAGGTGGAGGAGGACCCACAGAATTACATTGATGAGATGTATAAGGTCCTGAAAGCTATGCATGCTACTGAGATTGAGGGAGTTGAGCTTGCCTCCTACCAGCTGAAGGACGTTGCTAACATTTGGTACAACCAATGGGAAGATGGTAGAGGTGAGGATGCTGAGCCTGCAGAGTGGGAGGAGTTTGAAGCTGCTTTTTTGACCATTTCTTTCCTCAAGAGTTGAGAGAGGGGAAGGTGGATGAGTTCGTCAACTTGAAGTAGGGAGGGATGACAGTTAAGGAGTACAACCTTAAGTTTATTAAGCTGTCTAGGTATGCTCCGGGGATGGTGCAAGATATGAGGGCCAGAATGAGGAAGTTTGTATTTGGCCTAGGCAGACACCTGTAGAAAGAGTGCAAAGCAGCCTTGTTGATTCTTGGTATGGACATCTCCAGGATCATGGTGTATGCCCTACAGACAGAAGAGGACAAGAAAAGAGATAGGTAAGAGCAGATGAACAGGAGGGCAAAATCAGCTGGGCATGAGCCTAGGCAGCAGAGACAAAATAAAGGTAACAAGTCCTACTTCGAGAAAAGATAATCTCATCATGCACCTTCAGTAGCGAGTGCGCTCATTCAGCCAAACAGGTATGATCAAAAGTCTCATGGTTACCAGAATTTCAGGGCTCTGGGCGCCCAATCTCAGGCCAGTGTGGCCCAAGGTAAGAGGGGAAAGCCACCTTGTGGCAAGTGTAGTAAGCTTCATTTGGGTGAATGTCGTGTGGGTAAGGATGTTTGCTATTCGTGTGGACAAACTGGTCACTTCCAGTTTGAGTGTCTGTAGAGGAGACAGGGTGAATCGAGTAGCAGAGCACAGTCCTCCGCAACACCCCCAGCTGAAAATATTTGTCTTCCTTAAATTTCTCAAATCAGTTGAGTGAAGTGTCTTAAAAATATTTGACTTCCTATAAATACGTTATTTCCTTCAACATCTTTCTTTTACATATTTTTATATTGGTGTAAATGTTATTTGCGTCTAAAAGAGATTTTTTTTGCATATCTTTTCAACTAATTAGAGGGAAAAAATTTAATTCTAGCACCAATATTAATTTGATCTTTTGTCTAATATTATGATATCTAGATATATAGTAATCACAATTTCTAGAAAAGAATAATTTAAATGATGGTGTAATTTTATATTTGACCTGGTGTCTTTCATTAGAATCAAATTTATATACTATATAATTGGTGATACTAAAATAAAATTTGTAGTTAGCATGAAATTAATGTGAAATTTATATAATGAGCATTAAATATATGTCGTGTTTAATATGTGTATTGATTTGGTGTGAGATATTAATTGATTTAGCCATAGAGCCTATTGGTATGATCGTAGTACAATTTTTTTTAATAAGGTATTAAAGTTTGTATTAATTTGATATAAAAGCAGATAGCGTAGTAGCTATGACCGCTCCACCATGAAGGAATATCATTGAAATACTTAAAAAGAGATTGTAGAAACTCTTGAAACTGTTTTTCGCTTAAGAATTTTTTCAAGTCGTCAAAGACCTTCATGATCGTGTATGAATTCCAATGTTTATATATCTTTCTATTCTGAAATACATGGTAAACACATTTACACAAATTAGTGCACATTTATACTAATTTTATATACAAATTCATGTCAAATGTTTGTCAACCATAAAAAAAGTTCAAAATCATACCAAAAAAGCATGTCAATACTATAATATTGAAAACATGCATATTTATATAGAAAAGATATAAAAAATAAACACATCCTATATTATAATTTAAATTATACCAATTTCATATCAATTATAGTAGATCCAAAAATAAATAAATCAGATTCATGCCAAATATTTGTCTACTTTAAAAAATAATTTGGATCCATACAAATTGTATATTAATTTATATACTGAACATAGGACATAGAAAAAAAAAATACCGACTTCATATTCAAATTCATATCAATGTTTGTCAATCAAAAACAATATCCAAAATCATACCAAAAGTATACCAATACTGTAAAAAATAAAATTGAGCACATGTATATTTTATATTAAATAATATAAAAGTTAAACACAACATATATTGAAATGTAAATTATACCAATTCATAACAACTATGTGGGTCAAAAAAATAATTCATGCCAAGAAAATACTTGCGAAACATAAAAAATATACTGAAAACATACAAACTTCATACCCACAAAGTAAAAATCAATTAGTTGTGTAGCTCATTATGATTTTCTTTAATCACAAATCTCACCAGATATTTTTATTTTTACATGTTAAGAATTTAAAATAAACATAAAACATGATAATTTGGATTTCAATATTTCAATTAGGTTTCACAATCACGATGTTATATAACAACTCGTTATAAATTTTCTTTTAATTAAGGAGATTGAACAACTGTAGGGTCATTAAATATGCAAGGTAGAATAAGCAAGAATATTCCCAAATTTTATTTCAAATATTATTCTTTGTATGCCTTAAAGATGAACATGACTTGCAACACATCTGGCTTACGGATAATGATATTAACTAAATTGTATTGATAAACAAAAATAGTGAATACAAATTCTTTTGAAATCGGAACTTGTTGAGGAAAATGAAAACTACAATCATTAAATAAAAGGGAAACAACTGAAAGAAAAGCTAAGAAAAGAAAATAATTTTGCAGAATATGCCCATCCAGTAGCCATGTATCTCTCTTTTATTTATAGGCTCTATTGCTTGGAGAGGAAATCTATGTAAGGACTTGTATAATGACTTTTGGCATGTCTGACACATTTTCTCCCTTGTCGGTTACTGTGATGGAGTATTCTTCCAAATATTTGGGCACAACTTTTGAGCTGTTGTTGCGCCTAAGTATGAGTGGGTCATTACCCATATAATCTCTCATTTTCTTTGCCAAGAGACTGTAATAACTATAACACGTTAGAAATAGCAAGTTGAGCAAACGCTCTCAGCATAGGAGTCCATGGTTCCATTCAGATACCGAAGGACCTCATAGTGCTCAGTACCGAAGGATCTTAAATTTACATATTTATTAGCTAAGCTTCCTTAAATTTAACACTAAATTTAAGAGATTCTTTCCATTTAAAAAAATTACCCCCTTTCATATGAATTTATATAAAATGATTTCATTTAGCTGAAATATACAAATAGTGAGTCATGACTATAGTTATGAAATATAATTAGTTAAATTATAATTATTTTAACTTATTAAATTTCAGCAGTAAACTATTTAGGAAAATTCTCTCAAATTATACTTGCTCTTCTTTTGGTTTTTGCCACCAACAGAGCTTAGCCTTGTATGGCAATACTACATAGCCCACATATTCTTGGGCTTAACACGAATTCTTGGCCCAGTACAACCTCAATAGATGGGCTGCAAAGCAAATATGCTCTACAGGCCCAAATGAAGAAATAAATAAAGCATAATACTGCCCTGAATTATGATTCAAATTTCTGGCGGCGACACATCATAATCTTATTGCTTTTAAATTATTTTAAAATATAATAAATACTCTCTAAATGATGATATGTGTGCACACTCTTTTGAAAGCAAGTGATGAACTAAAAAATTGGACACGTGTCTTTTTTAATTGGCCATTTTACAATTAAAACTTATATATATTTTATTGTTTTTCTTGCAAAATGTTTATTTCTCTCCTCCTTACTTTAAACTTCTCATTCTCTTTAATTAATTTATTGTATTTTAACTTTTATTTATGTTTTTAAAAAATTGAATTTATAAAGTGCTCTATAATTTTAATGTTTTAATTGTTTTATGTTTTATTATATTTTCTTTACTTATTTTTTTATCCGTCTAAAATAAAATATTTAAAATTAAATTTGAAATCAAATGAAAAGAAAATAAAAAGAATAAATAAAGTATTGTTTTCTTAAAAATAAAATTTGCACACTTGGCAACTTGTATTGTACAATTGCAGCCTACTTACCTGACTAAAGGTACCACGTCAGTATAAAAGGTCACGAAAATATAAACAAGGAGTTTGAGGGTAGTCAAATTAAGGTGGTTATAACAACAACAACAACATACCCAGTAAAATCCCACAAGTGGCTATATAAAAGATATTGTTTTCCACTCTCAAATTTTATGCACAGTTTCATAAAATCATTGAAAAAATTTCATTAATTAACATCTCAACAATTAATTAATTATTTTTAGTTGATATTTCAATTATTAATTAAAAGTTTCTAATTAACATTTTAACAATTAAAAATTTACGGGACATGTCTAGTTTAAATTTTAGAAAAAAAATAAAATAAAAGTCAAAGTTTAATATAAAACATTTATATCTTTGATTTTTACTAATTAAAAAAATTTAATTTTCTTCGAATTTCTATTTGATTTTTAAACCAGCAATCGCCCTGCTCCGCATTCATCTTGCCCCACATAATTTTAAACTTATCCCATCTCGCGTAGCTCTAAACCCGTCCGTACCAGCCCGCCCCGTTGCGTCCCTACTTATATAACAAGCAAAACATCTCTCTTTCTCTGACATTAGATCACCGCTCACCAGGTGCTTTTGACTCAACTCTGAAACATACACTATGAAAAATAATTTATCATGAATTTATAAGGAATTTTCCCTAGTTTGAGTTTTGTCGAAAGATACTATTCCGAATGATATTTTATCCGATATAGATATATTTTTTGAATTTTATTGATTTCTACTAATGTAAAACTAGAAACGTAGAAACTAACAATTTTTTTCTTTTTTTTTAAAAAAGAAAACTAGCAAAATAAAATGATGAAGAAGTAATTTTCTGAATTTATATAAGTGAGGAATATCATTTAAAGAGATGTCATAGGGATCCAACGTCTATATATTATCTTTTAAATTCCAATAAAACAGATAATATAATAGCAATAAAGATGGAAGATCAATTATGGTAAAAGAACGTTGGGCACCTGTCAATATGTTGACCAACTTTAATAGTCCTCATTTAACAAAATGAAGAGTTAAAGTGTCAAAAATCTATTTAATTTTTTTTTAATTTTATATCAAAATTATTGAAAGTCCGAGTTTGATATCTAAACTATAACTCATTAGTTTGACAAACATATCTTAATGGTGTATGTGATATATATATACACACTCTCATTTTTATTAGAAAAAACTTGTTACATGACATATCACATGAATAAAATATTTTATCTTGACAAAAATTAAACAAACTATTCATATTAATTAAAAGTTAAAGATTAAAATATTAATATTTTTTCCAAAAATATTATTTTTTAAAATAAAAATAAAATATTCTTCTCACCTACTCCTTCCCCACCCCCACCCCACCTCCAATGTACTCTCTCCACCCTGACAATTTCCATCCTTTTTATTTTTTTAAATCTTTTTTATAAAATATTTTGAAAAAATTCAAACATCAGCCTCCTCCACTTTCTTGCTAAAAAATTGATATTATTTTTATTTTTAAAAATAAATAAAATTCTATCACACCCACATCTAACCCTGCGCTACTAATTTTTTAAATTTTTTTATAGATACGCACACATATATTTTAAAAAAAAAAATTTCCTATTTGTGGACCGAACATAACAGAAGTAGAAGAGGGTAGAATCAATTTCCTAAAAAAATTTAAATAATATTAAATTATTATTTTAGGGTGGGGGGGGGGAGGAGGAGAGATGAAGTAAGAATTTTAAGAAAATTTTTAGGATGGGGGGGGGGGGTTATGAGAGAGGTAGTGGTGAAGTGGGATAAGAAAAATATTTTAAATTTTATTTTATAATTCTTTTGAAATAATAATACTTTAATATTTAATTTTAACTCATACTTTAATTTATATTTTTGTGTGAAAGTAAAATATTTTATCCACATGGAGTGTGATGTGGCTTTATTTAAATAAAAAAGATAGTATAGTATCCACATCTTGATGAGAGTGGAATAAACGAGAAATGTATGTTTGTCAAACTAATAAATAACAGTTTTAGTGTGAAACTCGCATTTTCAATAGTTTACGTATATAAAACTAAAAAAAAAGGGATATTTGTGCACTTGTCTCTAATATATATATATATTCTTTTGAGATACTAGAATCAATTTTTTCTTCTCCTACATACGTGCGAATTTAGAGGAGATAAAAGGCGTTCATTCAAACTCCATAACAAAAAAATTACTATGCCTATAAAAAGTATCTTATCGCTTGAACATAAGATTTCAAGTTCAAATTCAAATTTAAAAAATGCTACTAGATAAAAAAATATATTCATCTACCGAAACTCTGATTAACAAAATTAATTTGTATTTACATTGATAAAGCAAATTCACGTAAGCTCACTCAAGTAATTTATAATTGTGAAGACGAATTCAATAATTATATGTCATATAAATTAGAATATAGAAGGACAAGGTCGGATTTGATATTTCTAGGGCTCCAGAGACAGCTAAGTATGTGTTGCCATTTGAACTTCAATTCACTTCACTTTAGTCTCTTCATCGATCACATCATTCTACTTCCTCTTTAAGTCACTTATTTTGCCAAAAAATAGTAGAAAATGTCATTGTTATTTTTACCTAACACTTTCTTTGTGATATTTTATTTATAAAAATAGTCAGGGTGCCTTTTGTTTTCTGGATTTTTAAGTTCTATTTTAGATAAGAATATTTAATGATAGTATTGGAAGTAATAATTAATTAAATATATAAGGAAATATAAGTATATAAGGAAAATAGAATTATATTAAGTATGTAAGGAAATATAAGTATATAAGGAAAA
>JAPFFP010042463.1:0-14095 GCA_026153255.1 Solanum medicagineum
TGTAAGACAATCACTAGCCTACATCTACATTAAGGCTAAGAACAAGCGACCAATATTAATGCAACTGACAGAAAACTATGAAGCAAGATATAACCAACGCAACTAAAGCAGACACACTAAACAACTTAAAACTACCCAAAAATAAGATAAGGCATAGATCCTATTCACAAAACATGATATTAGCTGTAACTCAACACAATGCTAGCTAATAAATATGAGTTGAAAATCATAATGTCAATATCAATCTAAAGATCAGTAAGCCATATCCTACCTCAAAGTAGAATGCACACTCCAAAACCTCTACTACAAATCCTTCTCTTTCTGAATGACCTCCGATTAGTGCCAAGCTATCAAAAACACTATCATAGTGTCAATGCAAATATTTAGATATCAAATTTACAACAATTAGATATGGGTATAAAATTGAGTCAAAACAGGATCGCACGACCTATACTAGGAATCCTAAAACTGACTCGGTGAACAGTGGTAGATGCAGGATTTTCGTTCAGGGGCTTTGAAAACATTATGCATGTTGATAGTTTTGGTAAAGATCAAATTAGATATGAAAGGATCGGATCATAAATTTTGCGAGTTTCTATATACTTTCTTAACCAACAATATTCAAACTCCTCCTTAATCACTTTCTTGGATGAATTACACATAAATTCAGTAATTTTTATCTAAAATTAAAAGTTTTAATTAAACAGTTTCTTAAATATACAATAATATTTACTTTGAAATCAATTTCTTGATTGGATTATTATTAAATTTATTTATGGTTTTAATAGAAATCCATAAATTGAAGAATTTGCATGACATAGTTTTCAAAATTTCATTTTTTATCAGTTTTTTGAAAATTAAATAAAAGGGAGTAATGTTTTCTTTAGATACATATAAAATATATATCAACTTATTGAAAAAAAAAGAAGTTGAAAGTAGGCACATACTGCCAAACGACATAGCAACCAATAGCTAGTAGGAGACATACATGTTCATATTCACAGGCAAAACAGATGCACTCCCCAAGAATCGATCTCGGACAAAATGGGAGACCTTTTACTACTCTAACACTGAACCATCCAAGAGACTTATGCTGAGGGGGTGCAATATTAATATATATAACTAAAATTGAAATTTGAACCTACGTAGATGGTATAATTTTTCATCCGAAGGGGTTCGGGTGAACCCCCTTGGCACCATGTAGATCCACCTCTGTCTGTCAATTGGTATAGGAAGCTTATTGAAATTGTATCCCAAAATGCAACATAATTCACTGCTTGAAAAGGAAAAAATTATCTCATGCGACGAATGCACAAATAAAATTACCATTGAAAGACCTAAGCATTCTTTTCAGGAAGAAACTTACTTCAATTTGATGCTCTTTACACTCTCCCAGTGTTTCTAATGCAGGGTGATGCCAATTCCCAACACACATCAATTGAAACCACTAAATTTGAAGGTTTGAAGCTCGAGATATCATCTATTTAAACTTTGAAAATGAGTTGAGTTCAGCCGGAACCTAGTCTCTATGAATGTAATGGACAATGTTGATTGGGCCCACAAATTACTAATATGATTGTATGGACAACATCCGTAATTATGAATACCAAAAATGGCGATCGAATGCTAATCCCACGATCATGAAGACCAATCTTATTGGCCTTCACAAATGTGGCTCAAGGCTTGTGGATGCAATGAGAAAATTGAGGTGCACTAGCTACAATACCAAGTGAAAAAAAATCCCCCATGGATGCTCAGAATTTATTACAAATCTTATGCATACAAATGAACAATGTTGTCTTATCAAATTTGATATTTTAGACTCAATGATGGTGTCCAAACTTCCAACTATAATAACCGCGAAGGTACTCTGTGGTATTGTTAACCAAATTACTGTTCCCTTCCTAAAGTTGCTTTGATTCATTTTTGGTCAAATCTAAAAGTAGAATTTTTGAGAATCTTGTAAAAAGTTAGGGTTTTGCAAAAGAAAGAGTTTTAAAAAGTTTAAAGTTGGAAATTTGAGTTTTCTGATCATTTTGAGTTTTGAGTGTTGACTTTTAATTTTGTCGATTCCATCAGCTCCAAATTGTTCAATCTGATCTAAGCGAACTTGCAAACAAAATCTAGAGTTAAAATGGAGATATTAGGCCGAAAGTTGTATTTTTAGTTCATTTTGGATCATAAGTTTGACTTAGATCAACATTTAGAGTTCGGAGGCTCGGATCGGAATTTCGTCAGTTCCAATGGTTTAGGGTGATGAAACTGACTCTAGAAATGGCTTCGCGGCAATATTCAGAGCTTTCGTAAGTGTTTTGAGTTTTTGAGACCGAAACTAGTTTAAACAATCTTTCTCGGGTTTTAGGCCAAGGAGGTCCCGAACTCAAATTCTGACGATTCTATTGAGTTTGGTACATCATTTTTGGTAGGGTTCCATGTTTTATTTGTGTTTACGGGGTTCCGAATAAATTACTGAGGGTCCAATTCCTAACATATTTGTGTTGTGTTGTGCTGGTGTAACTATTTCTATTGCAGGTGTGAGTTGTACTCTGCTTCATGCCTTTGGGGTTGCATTCGCAGAGGTCCATTATGTAGACCTTCACTTTTGTGGAGAGAGGCCTGCGTTCGAGGAGCAGAACCAGCTTTGGCTTCCGCAATGGATCCACGTTCACGAAGAACTGTCCTCCTATACCTCTGTTCGTGGTCAATTATTCTCATTCGCGGTCAATTATCCTCATTCGTGGAGTGCAAAGTGTGTCTGAGATGTTCTAGTTTTTAAAAGACATGATTTAAACCCTTCCACCATTTTGACATTCCAAGGTTCGTTCTAGAGAGAATATGTCAAGGTTTTTGAAGACAAATTGATTGGGTAACTATTTTCTAACATATTTCATTGTATTGATTAATTTGTGTTTTTAACTTATGATTTTGTGTTTTTAATGGTGGAATTTTGAGATTTTTCGGATATTGATTTCTTATCTTTAATTGATGATTTCTCCCTCGTCTTAACTCCATTTTCAAAAAGGTTTCATCGTTGGTTTCCTTGTTATGTGAGGAACATTTTCGTGAATTAATTTTCAGATTCTAGCTACTTTTTCTAGCAGTGAATTTTTGACCATTTTACCTTCTTTCTCTAGATTGACTGATTTTTGTGTCATTAGATTCGTTATATGATTGTGATGCTATATTTGAATAGATTTTGGTGATTCGGAGTATCATAGAAAGGGAAAAGCTTTGGAGTTGCCTTGATCTGGGAATTTATATAAGGCAAATGGATTCCTAACCTTTTGCTAAGTATGATTGAATTTTGTTCTTCTATGTTATAGATTTGAGTGCTTTGGGGTAAAATTGGATCAATATAGGCTTGATTATGACATTTCGGATTCAGTAGTTAGTCATATGGTGATATCATGAATTGTGAAATAACTGGGGATACAAAATATATGGGAATTTATGAATCAATTGATGTTGATATCGAGATGGTGCTTATTTTGAGATGTGAATGTCATTGAGACTGTGATTATATTGCAATATTGATGAACATGTGACATTTGTGATATTGAGTTACTCAGTTTCAATTGTTGAGACATATGATTTATATGGGCATCTTGCATATTTTATTGAAATGGCCATGATTAGTATGTCATTTATATATATGTTTGCTTGATGATCTATTGAAAATGAAAAGCCGAAGAGAAATGGTTCCAGCTAGTGGAAAAGAAAAAAATGAAAAGCCGAAGGGAAATGGTTCCGACTAGATATGAAAGTAAGTGCCAAAAGAAAATGGTTTTGGTGGATACATGGTCCATGTGTGGCCTCCATAGGTTCCAATCTGAGGCATGATTATGATCAGTGGATATGTATCGTAGGACAATACGCATCATGATTATTTGACATTTTATCACATTATTTACATCTCATGGCATTCACTCCATCCCATATTAGTCAGGCTTGCTATTATTATACGAAATGCTTTCAAGACTGGATATCCATTGTATCATTTGACTTGTTTATAGTTGGACCTTTTTTTTATGTGATGCTATGTGATGAGTATATCTATATCCTTGTGATTTCTCTATGTTGTATATAATATGGTGGGGCTTTTCTGTGTGCAAGTTTATAATTCGGCGGTAAGTAGTTGGGTGTTAAGGAGTACTTGTGTTCTTCATTGCTTTACTTTAGGTTAGTTCCATTTGCCGAGTACCCTGTTGTTTGATACTCACCCCTTGCTACATTTTTGTGGTTACGAGCCCGGTACCTCTGGTTAAACTTTTCTCATTACAGGATCGAGCTTCCGAATTATTCTTGAGGTAGCTACTTATGTCTTTTGAAGAACTTTGAGAAATCCATTATTATGTTATGTTCGATTGAGAACTAGAATTTGATACTTGTATTTCTTTGAGTATTCTATATTTTAGAGGCTTGTACATGTGACATCAGTCTAGGGAAGGTTTTAGTTTTCAATTCAGTATGTTTAGCTATTCTATTTATTTTGTTTATCTTCCTCTATTATTATTATAATGTTAGGTTATTAAGTGTTGGGTTGACTCGCCTTGGTGGGTTAGGTGAATTCCATCATGTCTGGTTTTCTGGTCATAAAACCAACTGTAACACCCCTTAGTTCATTCTACCTAGTTTGAATAGATGCCTAGAGAAAACTAAGAAAAATGATTCAGAAAAGTAATGGAAGAAACCACAAAGGTCATTTATGCCTGTAGAGTAATTTACGACCCAAGAAAAATGATTCAGAAAAGTAATGGAAGAAACCACAAAGGTCATTTATGCCCGTAGAGTAATTTACGGCCCATAGATGTGGCTTCGTAGGTCTCATGTAACTTAGTGAAATTTTTCTAAGTCTAAGGCCCATATATGAGATAGTGTATGGAACATACACCATTCTACAACCTGTAGATCATGTTTCATAGCTTTATGATTCAAAAATCAGGTTTTTTGAATACAATGATGAGTTTCCAGATGGCCCATCATCTTATTTATGGCACGTAAAATAGATTTCGTACATTGAACTTCCAGATATCAAGATTTCTGAAACTTGAAATGACGTATTACCAGATGACCTATGGTTCATGTTATGAGTCATAGAAAGTGGTTCGTAAGTCCTAGGTCCCATTTCCATTAACTCAATTTTTGGATGCCTTCACCTACGATGTTTCACTTTCGACCCGTAGACGGGCTCTGGTGGTTCCACTCGGCAGATTTTAAGAGGGGTATTTTCATACTTTCCTACACTTTTTAATTAAAACCTAAGACATTATGGACTTAATTTATGTCCCTTATCGGTACCCTAGGTGTATTATTCCTCAATATACACTTAAAAGATCTTAAGAGCATCGAAGGAGAGAGAAAAAACAAGGGTTTGAGCATAAGCTTGAGGATCGTCAAAGTGTTGATCATTCTTCATAATTTCCGGTATGTAAGGCTTCCTGAAGTGTAGTACTAAGTCCGTCGATGTGCCCTTTCATCTACTTGAGTTGAATTCATGTATAAGAATTGAGTATGGAAAATTTCATGATCCTAATCTTTGAGTTAAATGTAAATATTTTAAGTCTTTTTGCACATCTATGAATGAAATGCCCCAAAAATGTGCTTCGGAAATGCCCATAATCGTGATTTCCATATATGTAAAAATCCATGCATGATATTGAAAATATAACTCGAATTTTAGAGGACCCATAGCGAAAAATAAATTTTTCTAATTTATGATTTCCAGATTGCATCAGCACCCTGGCCGCGACGTGCCAGGGGCGCAGATCAATGTTAAATTGTCCTTTGCGATGGGTAGTGTTGATTTTTCTTCAATTTTCTATTTCGGCCAAGGGCATTGGGATCATAGCCCCATGCCCACTTATGTGTAAAAATACCCATACTTAGCTATTTTTCAACTCTATATCACTCAAGACCCTCTCAAAAACCACTCCAAGGCTTAACCAAATACCTCATTCAAATTTCAAGGATTTCAAGCCTAAGTTTGGAACTCAAGGATTCTCTTCAAGCTCCAAGTTCTCTTCAAGCTCATTTCAAGAAAACCCAAGTTTGAGGTATGTGAGTTTCATCATTGGGTCCTTTCACCCATGGAGCCCAATCTTTCTTTTTATAAAAATTGCATGTTTTCAAGTTGTATTATCTATAAGTATATTTTATTATGAAATATGAGCATGATTTATGTTATCTTTTATTATGAAATATGAGCATGTTTTATGTTGGGGGTTTTATCAAGTGTTGTTGATTACTCATGAATCTCTATTTTAAGCTCATACCAAGAATTGATTTTGCCTATTGAGACTATACACGTTTTGAGTTATGAAACTACGATCTATTATGAGATATGATGATGAATTTCAAGTGTAACACCCCATAAAATTACTAAAATGCCCCTAAACTATATCGTGCACACAACGCCTCTTCCCAAGCTCTAATGGAAAATTCGAGACTGGATTTGCGTTCAGTGCGAAAAACTGAGTCGGCAAATGGTCTCGACTCGACTTTAACGCGAAAAAACAAAAATTAATTTTTCCAAAGAATGCCAAATATAGTTGGGTTTCCGCGCCCCTTCCCCGACGCAGAGAGGACGCACATCCACACTTATATTTTAAAAAAAATTGATGAAAATCGAGAAACGCGAAAAAGTGTATTTTTAAACTAGTGCGGGTCACGCACTAATGCATGGGGATGCAGTTTTCAATTTTAATTCGGGAAGGAAAATTTCATCCTTCCTGATATACTTTTATATTCCCCATGCGGTTTTTAAACATATATTTGTTGAAAAGGGTTTAAACCTACTATTTTTCAAAGATATTACGCTAAGTCTAAGAGAGAAGAAGGATAGAAAAGTGAGGGTTTCCAGAGGAGATTCAAAGTTCATTGAACATTTGTCTTTGCCAAGTACGTAAAGGCTACCCAAAAGCATGAAATTGATCTTCCATTTGCCAATGTAGAGTTAGGATAAAGAAATCATGTCTAGAAATCTTGAATTGATGTCTTTTTGCAAATTCTTGAATAATTGCTTTAATTTCTTGGATAGTATCTTAGATTCTTGTTTTTATTCTTTAAACTATATTTTTGTATTCTAATTTGGTAATCATCATGTTTAAAGCTTACTATATATGCTCTTTATTATGTGATTGTTACTTGATCCTTAAAATTGCTCTCTCTATATACTTGAATAATGAACTTAGGGGGATGTCTAGAACCTTGAATGTTTGACTGAGTATGAGTCTTGAGTTGAGTGTGTTGATGACTGTGATAGCTAAAATTATTGTTGATAGAGTTCAATGAGTATAATTCAATTTGATTGGATAGATAATCTTGCCCGTAGAGGTTGGGTGATGAGGGTTCTTTATGGATTGATGGATTTATGAGCATGTTGAGTCTTGGGAGGAGTATTAGCACTGAAATGGTTAAGAGGGAGTCCCACTCAAACCCATTAACTATGTGGCTAGCCTAGGAGAGGATTGGACCGTGAAAGCGGATGTTTCCTTTGTCCCCTAAGGGAACTTGACAGACTTTTGGATCCACTGACAGATTCGTCCTTTACCCTGGAAAGGTACTAGATGGATGTGGCAACGAAATCTCTTCGTTGTATCACTACTGGCTCATAGGTAGTGGTTATCAGTTATAGAAACTCCCAGATAAGTTTCATGATGATAGGACTCTGATATGATGTGAATGTTTAATGCTTGATAGCTAGTGAGGTGATAGAGTCTTTTCCTTTATACTGAGGTGAGGCTGAGTGATTGATGGGTGATGGTTAAACTTTTTCCTTTTTCTTTAGCCCGTTTCATATATAGTACATTCCACTACTAACACCCCTCTGGCGCTTGTTTCGTTTTATGATGCAGATTCGATAGACCAAGGACTTCAGCAGCCTGATTGTTGAGGTTCAGATCTCTCTATTCTGGACAGTGGTGAGTCGTCCCCTGCATTCGGATGATGTTTATTTTCTATTGATTTCTAGTCCTTTAGTTGATGTTGGTAGCCATGGCCTGTCATGTTACCATCTCAAACATTAGTATAAAGGCTTTATAGACGTAGACATTGATGTTGATATTCATGGTTCTCTTCCCTCTTACTTTCTTTCTTTATATTGAGATTTCTGTTATTCATTCTATTTCTTTATGATATACTAATATTGATAGTATGAGTCCACAAATAGAATAACATTTATTATTATTATGTTACTTCCTTCAGCTGATAAATGAATTGAACGATGGCAATGAGACTAGGTGGTTCGTTTGTAGACTAGCAATAGTCCCCGAGTGCCAATCACGTCTAGGGAACCCTCCCGGGGCATGACAAACTTGGTGTCAGAGCCCAGAGTTCAAGTGTCCTAGGTAGTCTATGAAGTCGTGTCTAATAGAGTCTTATTTATGGGTGTGTTGTGCACTAAACTTCATAAATAGGAGGCTATAGGACATTAGGAAGTGTTACCTTCTTCTATGATCTGAGTTCATGCTATAGAGTTAACTTGTGAAATCTTGCTTTTAACTCGTGCGTTTTATGCTTACATAAAATGCTGTCCAAGAGAGCAACCACTCAAAGAGATGCCCCAGCTCCCGTTGCTAAGAACACCCAAATGGAGGCTCCGGTTCAGACTGAGATGCGGAGATGGGGACACCCCACTAGGACTGCAGAAGTGCCTCAGGCGCCCCCTGCTCAGCCCCAGTCGGCTCCCACTACAGAGGCAAAATTCAGAGGAGCCATCACTATGCTAACTCAGTTGGTGGCCTCACAGGGGAATAGCCAAGGTTCCCAGGCTCCTACTTCTGGATCGCAGGAGCCGTCCGCTGCAACCTGACTCAGGGACTTCTTGAGGATAAACCCGCCAGTGTATACGGGGTCAAAGGTGGAGAAGGACCCACAAAACTTCATTGACGAGATGTACAAATTTTTTAGGGCCTTGCATATGACCGAGATTGTGTGAGTTTAGCTTGTGTCTTACCCGCTGAAGGACGTGGCTATTGTGTGGTACACTCAGTGGGAGGGGAGTAGGGGTAAGGATTTAGAGCCTGCAGCATGGGAGGAGTTTGAAGCCACCTTTCTTGTTCATTTCTTCCCTCAAGAGTTGAGGAAAGGAAAGGAGGATGAGTTCATGAATCTAAAGCAGGGAGGGATGACTGTGAAAGAGTATAGCCTTAAGTTCATCAAACTATCAAGGTATTCTCCCGAGATGGTGAAGGACATGAGGCAGAAGATAAGGAGATTTTTGTCTAGCCTAGCTAGACATATGCAGAGAGAATGTAAGGTTCCGTTGCTGATTCCTGGTATGGACATCTCTAGACTTATGGTGTATGCTCAGCAGACAGATGAAGATAAGAGGAGGGATAGAGAAGAGCATCTGAGCAGATGAACGAAGTCAGCGGGACATGAGTCTAGCCCACATAGACAGACTAGAGGTGATAAATCTTATTTTCAGAAGAGAACATCACATCCCATACCATCTGCACTAAGTGAGCCCATGTAGCCAACCAGGTATGAGCAGATATCTCAGAGTTATCAAATTTTCAGGACCCTGGGTGCCCCATCTCTGGCCAGTGTGACCCAAGGTATAAGGGGAAAGCCACCATACAACAAGTGTGATAAGCTTCATCTGGGTGAGTGTTCTATTGACAAAGATGTGTGTGATGCATGTGGTCAGGCTGGTCATTTTAGTTATGAGTGTCTGTAGAGGAGGCGAGGTGAGGGGAGCGACAGAGATCAGTCTTTGATAGCAGCCCCAACGGGTAACCAGTAAAGGGGTACCACTACGGGTACATAAGATGGGACGAATAGCCTTTATGCTATGGATAACCGACAGAAGAAGGAGGTTGCAGCAGATGTTGTCATGGGTATTCTTCATATCTTTACTTATGATTCCTATATATTGATTGATCCGGGTACCACGTTGTTTTTTGTGACCCCTTATGTGGCTAGTAAGTTTGGGGTTCTTCCGAAGTTTTTGTATGAACCCTTTTCTGGATCTACTCCTACTGGTGAATTTATCTTAGCTGAGAGTGTTTACAGGGACTGTGTAGTGTCTAAATATCATAGAGACACTTTAGTTGATTTGGTAGAGTTGGAGATGGTTGATTTTGACATAATAGTGGGCATGAATTGGATCCATGCTTGTTATGCTTCTATTAGTTGTAGAGCCCGGATTGTTAAATTCCAATTTTCTAATGAGCCTGTCTTAGAGTAGAAAGGGAGTTCTGTTGCCCCGAAGGGTAAATTCATATCCTACCTTAGAGCTAGGAAGTTGATATCTAAAGGTTGTATTTAACACCTCGTGCGAGTGAACTCTGATGATGTTAAGTCTCTTACTCTTGAGTCAGTCCAGATAGTGAATGAGTTTCCCGAGGTCTTTCCTGATGACCTTCTCGGAGTCCCTCCTAATATGGAGATTGACTTTGGGATTGATGTTCTTTCGAGACCAAACCTATCTCATTTCCACCCTATAGAATAGATCCTGCAGAGTTGAAATAATTGAAAGAGCAATTGAAAGACTTCTTATAGAAAGGTTCCATAAGGCCTAATGTCTCACCTCGGGGTGCTCCTGTCCTAATCGTGCGTAAGAAAGATGGGTCCTTGAGGATGTACTACCGACGGTTGTACAAGGTGACCATAAATAATAAGTATCCTTTACCCAGAATCGATGAGCTCTTCGACCAGCTTCAGGGTGCTGCTTGTTTCTCCAAGATAGACCTTAGATCGGATTACCATCCGTTGAAGGTGAGGGAAAGTGATATTCCAAAGACAACCTTTAGGACACACTATGGCCACTTTGAGTTCTTGGTCATGTCCTTTGGGTTGACAAATGCACCTGCAGTTTTTGTTGACTTGATGAACAGGGTATTCAGACCATATCTTGACATGTTCGTAATCATGTTTATTGATGACATCCTAGTGTATTCGAGGAATGAAGAGGAGATGCTAATCACCTTAGAGTGGTTTTGCAAACACTGAAAGATCATGAGTTGTTTGCAAAATCTGCAAGTGTGAGTTTTGGCTCAAGTCAGTGGCTTTCTTGGGCCATGTTGTTTCGGGAGAGGGTATTCAGGTTGATACTCAAAAGATTAAGGCGTTTAAGAGCTGGCCAAGACCCACTTCTCCCACAAAAATAAGAAGCTTCTTGGGCCTGGCCGGGTACTATCGCAGATTTGTTGAAGGCTTATCCTCTTTATCAGCACCTTTGACTAAGCTGACTCAGAAGAAGGCCAAATTTCAGTGGTCTGGGGCATGTGAGAAAAGTTTTCAAGAGTTGAAGACTAGACTGACTACAACACCAGTGTTGACCTTGCCAGATGGGACGGGTGACTTCGAGATATACTGTGATGCATCCAGAGTGGGATTGTGTTGTATACTTATGCAAGGGGGAAAGTGATGACTTATGCTTCCAGGAAGCTTAAGGTCCATGAGAAGAATTATCCGACTCGTGATCTTGAGTTGACAGCGGTGGTATTCACACTTAATTCTGATGTCACTATCCGCATGGAATACATGTGGATGTGTTCACTGACCATAAAAGTTTGCAGTATGTGTTCAGTCAGTAAGAGCTCAACTTGCGATAGAGGAGGTGAGTGGAGTTGCTCAAGGATTATGATATGAGCATTCTCTACTATCCAGGTAAGGCTAACATAGTTGCTGATGCTCTTAGCAGGATGTCTGTGGGTAGCACTGCCCATATGAAGGAGGGGAAGAGAGAATTAGCCAAGGAGGTGCACAGATTAGCTCAATTTGGGGTGCAACTTGAGGAGAACAACGAAGTGGGGTCAATGCTCAGAATGGTTCTGCTTCATTGTTAGTGTCAGAGGTATAAGAAAAACAAGACCAAGGCCATGTCTTACTCCAATTGAAAGAAGTGATTCACAAGCAAAAGGTGATGGTTTTCTTCAAAGGGGGAGATGGGGTATTGAGATATCAAGGGAGATTGTGCGTACCTGATGTTGATGGTGTTCAAGATAGAATCATGGCCGAAGTTCATAGTATGAGATATTCCATTTATCTTGGGTCCAAAAAAATGTACCACAACTTAAGGGAAGTCTATTGGTGGAATGGGATGAAGAAAGACATTGCTGAATTTGTTTCTAAGTGTCCCAATTGCCAATAGCTTAAGGTTGTACATCAGAGACCGTGTGGGTTAGCTCAGAACTTTGAAATACCAGAGTAGAAATAAGAGGTGATCAACATGGATTTCATTACCGGCTTACCAAGATCCAGAAAGTAGTATGATTCGATATGGGTGATTGTTGACAGGATGACTAAATCAGTCCACTTTTTGGTAGTGAAGACAACTTGTATGACCAAGGAGTATGCTCGACTTTACATTCGAGAGATTGTGAGGCTGCATGGAGTTCCCTTGTCTATCATCGCAGACAGAGGAGCTCAATTCACCTCTCAATTTTGGAGATCCTTCTAGAAGGGATTGGGTACGAAGGCAAATTTGAGTATTATTTTTCACCCTCAGACCGACGGGCAGCAGAACGCACTATTTAGTCTTTGGAGGATATATTGAGGGTATGTGTCATTGACTTCACTGGGATGATCATTTACCATTGATTGAGTTCGTGTATAATAATAGCTATCATGCAAGCATCCAGATGGCACTTTATAAGGCATTATACAGGAGGAGATGTTGATCTCCGATTTGCTAGTTAAGGTGGGTGAAGATGAGTTGATTGGGCCATACCTCGTCCACCAGTCTATGGAGAAGGTGAAAGTTATCTGGGAAAGGTTAAAGTTAGCCCAGAGTCTCCAGAAATCATATACGGACGTGAGAAAAAGAGACTTAGAGTTCGAGGTAGACGGTTGGGTGTACTTAAAGGTGTCACCCATGAAGGGTGTCATGAGATTTGGCAAGAAGGGGAAGTTGAGTCCCCATTATATCGGGCCATACCAGATTGTAAGAAGGATTGGGAAGGTTGCTTATAAGTTAGACTTGCTTTCTGAGCTAGATGGAGTTCACCCGATGCTTTACGTATCTATGCTGAAGAAGTGTTTGGGGATCTAGCCTTAGCAATTAATATGTAGAGTACGGGTGTGGAGGACATCTTATAGTACGAGGAAATTCCAGTTCAAATTCTTGACTTACAGGTTTGTAAGCTGAGGAATACAGAGATAGCCTCCATTAAAGTCTTTGGAGGAATCAATTTGTTGAGAAGCTACATGGGAAGTTGAGAAAGAAATGGAACTCAAATATCCGCATCTATTCGTGCCAAGTGATGAAGATGTTGAAGGTAAATATTCTTATCCTCAGCACTTCGAATGTTTTCTTTTCATTAAGTCGATGCCTTACTTTACTACATTCTTAAGTCTAAGACAGAGATAGATGGATGATGGATAGTGAGAGTTTGAGCGTTCGCAAGTGTGGAAAGAGATGAGTTTTAAGGTTAGTCGAGTCCCTGTTCGACCTTTACTCATCATTCGAGGACGAATGATTCCAAGGGGGAGATGCTGTAACACCTCATAAAATTACTAAAATTCCCCTAAATTAAATCGTGTGCACAATGCGTCTTCCTAAGCTCAGATGGGAAATTCAAGACCGTATTTGCAATCAGTGCAAAAATCTGAGTCGGAAAATGGTCTCGACTCGACTTTAATGCGAAAAAATGTGAATAAATTTTTTCAAAGAAAGCAAAAAATAGTGGGGTTTCCGTGCCCCTTCCGCGATGCAGAGAGGATGTGGAACCACACTTATATTTTTCAAAAATTTGACGAAAATCGAGAAGACGCAAAAAATTGTATGTTTACACTAGTGCGTATCACACACTAGTGTATGGGGATGCAGTTTTTTTTTTAATTCGGGAAGAGCAATTTCATCCTTCTCGATATATTTTTATATTCCGCATATGTGTTTTAAACATATATTCGTATGAAAAGGGTTTAGACCCACTATTTTTCAAAGATTTTACGCTAAGTCTAAGAGAGAGGAAGGATAGAAAAGTGAGGGTTTCTAGAAGAGATTCAAAGTTCTTTGAAGATTCATCTTTCCCAGGTATGTAAAGGATACCCAAAAGCATGGAATTGATCTTCCATGTGCCAATGTAGAGTTAGGATGCAAAAAATCATGTCTAGAAATCTTAAATTGATCTCTTCTTGCAAATTCTTG
>JAPFFP010042464.1:0-36795 GCA_026153255.1 Solanum medicagineum
AAATCAACCAAACAACTCCAACAATACTCAAATGTTCACCCCTAGTCTGGAAAGACACTTAGGATTATCACCTACCCTCATCCTCACTTAGAGAAAAAACCCAAAACAAAGATCAAGCTTAGAGAAATGACTAACCCATTGTAGTTGACCAAATAAATTGACCATCCTTAACCATCATATTACAACCTTACGGGTTCTACACTCATTGGAAGCATGTTATGCAAGTACCCAAACTACCTCAAGACCTCAAATTCACAAACTAAGTTCAACCAAAGTCACAAGATAAGACCTAAAGCAATAAGATCACGAAACAAGCACCAAAAGCCTTACCCATCAATATTAGAACCACCAAATGAATAAATACCAACAATTCCTCACAACAACTCCGAGACACACAAGGAACCCATTAGCAACTATAAGAGCACTAGAAGAAATAGTGATACATTGGACCCATCAATTCATACACATCCAAGCCAAAAGAAACTTCAACTTACCGGTGGGAACATTGGGTGCCTCATTTTCCCTTTGCCTTCTTTGTAGAGCATAGAACCGATTATGCCTTGGGACACCACCTTGAGCACAAACATCTTCACCCTTACCTTGATTATGAGGACAATCCTTCCTCTCATGCTCCTCCTCACCACAATGGAAACAAGCATCGGTGCCTTTTAAGCATGGCCCTCTATGAACCTTACCACATGTTTGACACACAACATCATCCGTCCTTGGGACTTTGGAACTTCCCTTCAAAATGGGCTCTTTTGGCCTCTTTACCCCTCTTCGTCCTCGTCTTTTATTCCTTTAATTGCTTAGCATATGTCATCACAGGCATTCTTTCACTCAACTTGTTAGAACCCCCAAAACAAACTTATTCATCCTAGATCTAGGTTGGCCACCAAGGGAGGAGCATACTTTGAAAGTTGATTAAACTTGAGGGCATACTCTACCACACTCATAGCACCTTGCTTCAAGTTCATAAACTCTACCAACTTAGCTTCCCTAAGCTCATGAGGGAAAAGTCGATTGAGGAAAGCAAATTTGAGCTCCATCCAAAGCACCACACAATAATTCCCCTTCTCCCCTTTCAATTGATCATACCATGTTTGGGCTACCCCTTTGAGTTGGTAGGCCACCAACTCCACCTTTTTATTCCGCCCAACACCCATTATATTCAAAATCTTTTAGACCTCATCTATGAACTCTTGTGGATCATCATCCACCTTTGACCCATAGAACATTGGAGGATTTATCCTCATAATATCCATTTCCCTAGCTCCCGGGGTAGTAGCATAAGGGGCTTAGGCCCCTTGATTGACTTGGTTGGCCACAACTTGGGCAAGCATAGTGAAAGCATCCCGGAATCACCATTGGTAGGTCGTTCCTCGAGAGTTTGGGGCCTTCGTCCTCAAGTGTTAGGCATAATCTAGTATAGCAAAGAACAATCGTTAGAGAGGAAAAATTACCACAACTCTATAGCATGACTTAGGACATGAAAAGGGAAATATTTCCTAAAACGTCTCATAGCCTTCTATTCATAGTCATGGCGGGTTTCACAACCATGAATAGGACTTTAATCGACGCGGTGTGTTGGACTCTAAGGATCTATCAACCTAGTGCTCTGATACCATCTTTGTCACGACACAAGCCTAGGTCCTAGACATGATCGGCAAATGGGGAACCCGAAGGAGCCCCAAACAAGCCTCATAGCATATCATCACACATCCTTGGTCGCGGAAGCAAGACAGTTCATCATAAGAATCATAAACAAGGGGAAATTGGAACTATGGGAGAGAGACTCATATTTAAATAGCTTGAATATCATAAGTGAGTCAAAGCTCAAGCATAATACATATCTTGCCCAACAACATCTCTAACATAGAACTTAGCGGGGGCCAAGATAAGCAACCGGGCTCACCCTCCTAGTCAAAGTATACCAAAAAGGAAAGATAGTCTTTAATACATAGCATGAGAACATAGATATTGCCCTCGGACATGAGGACTCACCAACTAGCTTGAATGGAAGCCACTAGCCACGTGGAGGAAGATGATGACCAAATGGAGCTCCGGTTCCTACATGGTAACATCATGTAGGCATAGAATATGTGTTAGTACTTTTGAATGTACTAAGTATGTAGGATGCAATGCAACAAAAGATGAGCAACATAATCAAAATGCATAAACATAGGCAATGGATAGTATAATAACAATATGGCATGTATGAATGGTGCTTAAAGTAAAATCATGCTTATATAGAACATAGTATGTAAATAGAAAGATACGATCCTTTGGCTAATGGGCTTACCACCTCCCATCCTAGGTGATGGAGGTATCAACCTCATTTTGGTTATTAACATACACCACCCACCTCTAAGTCAATTGAGGTATCAACCTCACAATTTGGTTAATGAGGTATCAACCCCTCAATTCGGTTAATGAGGTATCAACCCCTCAATGTGGTTAATGAGATATCAACCCCTCAATTTGGTTAATGAGGTATCAACCCCTCAATTTGGTTAGCGAACATCATCCCTTTTATCAAGTGGTCAATGTGTGGTACCCCCTCATCAATGCATGGCCATTTTAGAATAATATAGAAAATTCTCATAAATATAGCTCCTATAAACATTCATTTCATCATCATGAAGTCATTCAACTCATAAGACATGCATTGGGCCTTCAAGTTCCTCAAGAAATTATATCTGGACATTTTATCAAAATTTGGCGGGTGTGATGAAATCATGCAAGAAAATCTATTGTAAAACCATCAATCAACACCTTGAAACACCCTCAATCAACATACCTCAAAACTCCTCATCAAGTCTTATAATATATCCAGGATTTATAGCTCAAAACATAAAATAGTCACCACTTTATATAGCTTTAACATAGTTCATAGGCATGTTCTTACTAGTAAACCCAATTGTAAAATCAACTTTAAATCATGCAAATTGAGTAAAAAGGTGATTAGGGAACCATGGGTGGAAGGACTCAATGGCTAAAACCTACACACCTTAGCTTTGGAGATGAGCTTGGTGAAGATTGGAGATGGAGACTTGAAGCTTGAATGAAATCCTGAGATCCAAAAAGAGATTAAGACACTTGAATCTTGAGGAGTTGGGGCTTGACTTGGTTTCCTTGAATTCCAACAAGATTTCTTGAAAACCTTGAGAATGAATGGAGAATTTGGTGAAGATTAGAGTAGATTTTGAGAGGTTTTTGATTTGCTTTTAGGTCTCCAAACGGCTAGACGATGAGGGATTTTCATGTATATAGGTATAGGGTTATTACCTGATTGCCCTGGAGTAAAAAGAACAATTTTTAAAAATTTTTGAACTAGTCTGCATCAGGTCCGCATTGCGGACCCGTCGCGGATAGCTACTAGTTTTGCGAAGTTTCACCAAATTATTTTTCTTCGCACGGACAAAGTATACCTTATAGGTACTCGTTTTTCCATAGAATTTGACCTCTGAACAAGAATATGAAGTAGGATTTGCGAAATTCTTCATGGATGTTGAGATATTGAAAAAAATACATCATAGGGTCTTTTTGAGCTACGTGGAGGGGTTTTTAAATATCCCTGGATTGAGATATAAGCAAAATACAATTATAGGGTTATTCCTAGGAAAGTGTAGGGTGTTTCATTATGTTTGGAGTTTAAGGGTGGTTGGGATGAACATTTTCCACTTATTGAGTTTTCTTACAACAATTGTTACCACTTTAGCATTGGTATGGCTCCCTTTGAAGCTTTATATGTAGGCATTGTAGATCCCCGGTTGGGCAGTTTGATATGGTGAGAAGACGTTGCTAGGTCCATATTTGGTTATCGAAGTCTTGGAAAGGTGAGGTTGATAACGGAGGGGTTTAAGACGGCCCAAAGTAGACAAAAGTCCTACTCTGATGTGAGAAGGAGAGATCTTGAGTTAAAGGTTGGTGATTGGGTTTACTTGAAAGTCTCACCCATGAAGGGTGTGGTCCGGTTTGGCAAGAAAGAGAAATTGAGCCCAATGTTTGTGGGACATTATAGAATTTTGAGGAGGGTTGGTAAGGTTGCTTATGAATTGGAGTTGCCTATGGAGATGAATATGGTTCATCCGGTCTTCCTTGTGTCCATTTTGAGGAAGTGTGTGGGTGACCGAAGTGTTATAGTGCCCTTAGAGGTTGTGGGTGTTATGGAAGATAATTTGATGTGTATGGAGGTTCCAGTGGAGATACAGTATAGACAAGTAAAGAGATTGAGAAACAAAGATGTAGCATTCATCAAGGGCTTTTAGAGGAATCAACAGGTTGAAAGTGCCACATGGGAAGGTGAGGCGAAGATGAAAAAGCGATACCCATACCTCTTTCATTCTATTTAAGCTGAAGGTAAGAACTTAAGTCCCATCTATGATTTCAAGTCTTAAGTTCCATCTCTCATGTCATTTTGCAGGCATTCATGTTCATGGTAGCAAGTTTATGTGCATTTGTTACATTCATGTCGGGTTGAAAACTTCATGTTTACTTTTCTTATGCATTTTCTTTGACATTCGGGGACGAATGTTCCCAAGGGGCAGATATTGAAACTCCTCTCATGTGCTTCGGAATACCGTATAATCATAATTTCCATATATTTCAAAATTTGTGCGTGATTTCGAAAATCTGACTTGATATTATTGATCAGGGGTAAAAATTGAGTGGGAAATAGGTATAACCCTGATTTTAGAAGACCCGTACCAAAAAAAAATTTTCACTAATTTTTGAATTCCAGTGGTTGTCCGGGCGCAGAGTAGTGTATTTTGTCAGGCGCGTTTGGTCTGCGTCGCGTTAGGGGCACAGACAAGTGTAATATTTTCCTCGATTTCCTATTTTGTCCGAGGGCATTTCAGTAATGACCCAATGTCTATTTAAATCTGAGATCTTCTATACTTAGCCATTTTTTAACTTTATAACTCACAAAACCCTATCTAAAACCTTTGCAAGACTTTATCAAATTTCTCATTCAAGTCCTAGGATTTCAAGATAAATTTTGGAACTCAAGAACTCACCTCAAGTTTCAAGTTTCCTCCAAGCTCATCTCAAGAAAATTTAAGTTTATGGTATGTGGGTCTTCATCCATGGCTCCTTTCACCCATGGAGCCCAACCTTCTCTTTTTATGGAAATTGCATGATTTCAAGTTGTTGTACTTGTGGGTATCTCTTACTATGAAATATGAGCATGAATTATATTGGGGTTTTATTAAGTGTTGCTGGATTATGCATGAAATTTTATTTCAAGCTTATTCCATGAATTGATGTTTTTCTATTGAGACTATGCATGATTTGAGCTATGAAACAATAAACTACTATGATCTTTTGTGATGGATTTCATGATACCCAAATTGGGGGTTTTACTATAATGTCGATGGGTTGATTTTGAATTGATTTTTCCCTTCTTGTTATACTCTTGAGTTGCATGACTTTGAATAAGTATCATAAACCCGCCATGTGTTTGATGAAATTACATGACAAGAATTCTCAAGTCATTGAAGTGCCATTGTATGATTTTTCCAAGTCAAGTGTTTTAAGATAATTATGGGCTCCCAAGCATGCATTGAAATCATGATAGGTCTTTATGATCTACAAGTGAACCATTGAGCCCTTATGCTAAGTTTTATGCTCTTGTGAATTGTGAAGCCCACAAGAAGGGGTCATGAATCATGCTATACTCTTTACCCTCTAGTACATGGCAAATGCCTACATGAAGGGGTCATGAACCATGTTATATACCTTTCGCTCATGTACAATTTATTATGATGCATTACCTAATATCTACGTGAAGGGGTCATGAACCATGTTGTAAGTATTACTCAATATCATGTACAATCTGCTACCTACTAGATAGGGTCGTGACTCATGTTATACTCTTTACCCTCTAGTACAAGGTATTTTGATGAGCCACTCATGTCACAATATTATGTGAGACAAGCTATGCAAGCATGATCACTTTTAAAAATGTTATATCTAAGTATTCATTATACATGTCATATTGAGCTTGTGTCTACGGACTATGAATATGAATCTTGATTATTATGCTTATGATTCTTGTTGCATTGCACCTCGCGTAGTTAGTACATTCCAAGTACTAACGCATACTCTATGCCTAGATGAAGTCACCATGTAGGGACCAGAGTACCTATCTACCATCCTCCTCCATATGGCTAGTCGGTTCGTCCAAAGCTAGCTCTTGGTGTGTTCTCACATCCGGGGACGATGTCTATTTTTCTTTCATGTTATGTTGTGACATCTTCTTTATGATGGATATTTATTATTATAAGGGTGAGCCCGGGAAGTATCTTGGCCCCTGCTCCATTCTAAGTTAGAGATGTTGTTGGATACAATATTTTGTATATGCTATGAGCTTGACTCTTTCTACGCTTTATGATTATCAAAGACTTCCCTAAATCTCGTTTTCCCTTTTTACCAATTGATCTTCTCTTAGTCCCATTTTCCCTTTTTACCAATTGATTCTTATTATTGCTTAATTTTGCTTCCGCAACCAAGGATGTGTGCATGTTACAATCAAGAGGTTGGTTTGGGTTATCTTTGAACTATTCATTCATCGTGTCATGTCTAGGCGCTAGGCTTGGTTTGTGACATCAACTCAGTCATTCAATTAATTAATCAAGAAATTCAATAAGTAAAGCAATCAAACAGTCAACAAATCACATCAATCATCACTCAGACTCTAGAACTCTATTACTTATCATATTGAGTATAAAAGGAGAACTCAAGGAATGGGAATTCAAGAATTTAGAGGGAATTCATTACCATCAACTATCACATCATCACCAGGACGAAATAAATGAGGGTATTTGGCCTTCATGTCCTCCTCCGCCTCCCAAGTGGCTTCTTCCATGAATTGGTTCCTCCACAATACTTTAACAGATGCAATATCTTTGGTTCTTAACTTGCGAACCTAACAGTCAAGGATTTGGATAGGAATCTCCTCATAACTCAGAATGTCTTTCACCTCAATACTCTTGACAGGCACTACCAATTGTGGATCTCCAAAACACTTCTTGGGTATAGAAATATGGAAAACTGGGTGGATGGCCGCTAACTTTGATGGTAGTTCTAACTCATACGTCACATTGTCCACTCTTTTTATAATTTGATAAGGGACAATGTACCACGGACTCAGTTTTCCTTTTTTCCGAACCTCATCATACCTTTCATGGGTGACACTTTCAAATACACCCAATCATTGACCTCAAACTCTTAAGTCTCTTTATCTAACATTTGTATAGGATTCCTATCTACTCTGTGTTTTCCTCAACCTTTCTCAAATAATCTTCACCTTTTCCATAGCTTGGCGAACCAAGTCTGGTCTGATCAACTCCACTTCACCTGCTGCAAACCACCTAATCGATGTAGTGCCTCATATGGGGCCATCTGAATGGTTGAATGGAAGTTATTGTTGTAAGAAAACTCGGTCAAAGGCAAGTGGTCATCCCAATTACCTTTAAAGTCAATGGAATAGGCCCTCAACATATCCTCCAACTTCTGAATGGTCCACTCTTTTTGGCTATCCGTCTACAAGTGAAAAGAAGTGCTAAGGTACACTCTCGTACGCAAGCCCTTCTGAAATGATCTCCAAAACTGAGCAGTAAACTGAGCTCCTCTATCCGAAATGATGGACAAAGGGACTCCATAAAGTCTAACAATCTCCTTTATATATAGTCGCACGTAATCCTCCATGGTGTCAATCGTCTTTACTGCCAAGAAGTGTGCATATTTTGTCATCCGATCAACTATCACCAAAATTGAATCATGTTGTGTGGGAATTGGTAAGCTTATGAAAAATTCCACATTAATCATCTCATATTTCCAATCTAGAATTTCAAAGTTCTAGGTTAATCTACATGGCCTTCGGTGCTCAACCTTAACTTGTTGGCAATTTGGAAACTTGGATACAAACTCAGCAATGTATTTCTTCATTCCACTCCACCAGTAGAATTCCCTCAATTCATGGTACATCTTGGTTGACCCTGGGTGGATGGAATATCTGGAACTATGGGCCTCTGCCATAATCCTCTCTCGAACATCATCAACATCTCCGTCTTGGGCAAAAGCCATCACCTTCTGCTTATGCACATCCTCCTTCAATTGCAATAAAATGGGATCTTGATATTGTTTCTCCTTCATCTCCACTACTACAGATGATGCAGACCTATTATGCACAAGAATCCCTCCTTCGCCATTCTTCTAAATGAACTCCCAATCGTGCCAGTCTATGAACCTCCTTAGCTAACTCTCTCTTCTCTTCTTCCATATGGGTGGTGCTACCCATGGATAACCTGCTAAGAGCATCACCAACCACATAAGATTTACCTAGGTGGTAGAGAATGCTCATGTCGTAGGCTTTGAGCATCTCAAGCCATCTCCTCTGTCTCAAGTTAAGCTACTTTTAGGTAAAGACATATTGCAGGCTTGTTATCTGTGAATTCATCAACATCTGCTCTATATAAATAGTGGCGCCATAGCTTGAGAGAAAACACCACCACTGCCAACTCCAAGTCATGAGTGGGTTAATTCTTCCCATGCACTTTAAGTTGTCTGGAAGCATAGGCAACAACTTTCCCCCTCTACATCAACACACATCCCAGTCCCACTCTCAAAGCATCAAAATAGATAACAAATACATCCGTCCCATCAGGCAAGGTCAACATTGGTGCAGTAGTTAACCTCATCTTCAACTCCTGGAAACATCTCTCATACTTGTCTGACCATTGAAACTTGACCTTCTTCTGAGTCAGTCTAGTCAACGGTGCGCATATGGAGGAAATCCATCAACAAATCTGCAGTAATAACTAGCCAATCCTAGAAAACTTCTTATCTTGGTGGTGAGGATGGCCTTTGCTAGTTCTTAACTGGCTCGATCTTTTGAGTATCTACTCAAATTCCATCTCCAAAAATCACATGACCCAAGAAAGCCACGGATTTGAGCCAAAACTCATAGTTAGAAAACTTTTCATATAACTCATTACCGCTGAGCATCTGCAATGCAATTCTGAGGTGATTGGCATGCTCCTCCTCATCTCTGGAATACACCAGAATATCATCGATGAACACGATCACGAAAATGTTAAGATATTATCTGAGTACTCTATTCATTAGGTCCATGAAGACCGCAGGTGCATTTTTCAACCCAAACGACATCACCAAGAACTCGAAGTGATTGTATCGTGTTCGAAATGTCATCTTTGAGATATCACACTCTCACTTTCAATTGGTGATAGCCTGATCTGAGGTCTATCTTGGAGAAAATAGTAGCACCCTGAAGTTGGTCGAACAAGTCATCAATCCTTGGAAGGGGATACTTATCCTTGACTATCACCTTATTCAACTAACGGTAGTCAATACACATCCATAGGGAACTATTAGAGCAACTTATGGAGAGACACTCGTCCTTATGAATCCCTTTTCTAGCACATCTCTCAACTGCTTCTTCAACTTTTTCAACTCTGCAAGGGCCATTCTATAGGGTGGAATGTAAATGGGTTGAGTGTCAGGAAGAACATCAATTCCAAAGTCAATCTCCCTATCAAGAGGGAATCAGGGCAAATTCGCAGGAAATACATCAGGAAACTCGCTCATGATCGGAACAGATTCAAGAGTAGGGGACTCAACAACATCAGACTTTACTTGTATGAGGTGGTAGATACATCCCTTATAGATCAGTCTTCGGGCCTTGATGTAAGAAGTAAACATACCCTTTGGCAAAATCGAATCTCCTTTCCACTTAATAACAAGCTCATCCGAAAATTGAAATTTGATAGTTCAGGCAATCAACAAAGGCATAGCAGGTGTGAAGCCAGTTCATACCAAGGATCATATCAAAATCGACCATCTCTAACTCAATCAAATCAGCAAGAGTATCCCTATGATAGATGGACACCACACAAGAACTATAGATTATCTCGGCTCAAATGGACTAACCAACAGGAGTAGAAATAGAAAACAGCTCAATCAAACACTCAAGAAGTTTTCCAGCTATATATGGCCTCACAAAAGAACAAGTTGCACCCAGATTAAGTAAAGCATAGCAAGGAAAGGTAAAACTCAAAGCATACCCATCATAACATCTAGTTCAACCTCTTAGTTATGTTGATTCCCTATCTCATACAAACGATTTGTCCCACTGCCTGCCCCTGGTGTGGCACCTCTCTTGTTAACCCTCGTTGGTGGTGCTGTGGTACAGGATTAGGCCTTATTACCCCACATTGGACATTCTCTCTGAAAATGGACTGACTTGCCACACTTGTAGCTACTATTCCCTCTATCTCTACATTCCCCCAGATGCATCCAACCACATTTCCCACAAGGCGGCTTCCTTTAAGACCCAAGAGTCACACTTGCTTGAGGTTGTGCACCCTATACCCTAAATTTTGGTTGACCTTGGGACCTCTGATCATACTTGTGGCTCAGGGCTGGTGCACTAGCTAAAAATGGTGCGTAACTGGAGGACCTCTTCTGGAAAGAGGACTTATCTCCCTTACTCTGCTTGGTCAGGTTAAGCTCAAGCCAAGACCCTGTTGACTTGACCTTCTTGCTCAGATGCTCCTCCCTGTCTTTCTTGTTATCCTCCTCAGTTTATTGGGCATAAACTATCATTCTGGAAATATCCATACCTGGGATCAGCAATATCACCTTGCGCTCCTTCTTCACATGTCTACCCAATCCCAATACGAATTTTCTCATCCTTACTCTCATTTGGAGCATATCTAGACAACTGGATGAATTTCGCGCTATACTCTTTAACAATTAGCCCCTCTTATTTCAGATTCACGAACTCCTCAACCTTTTCCTCTCTCAACTCCTGAGGAAAGAAATGATCAAGGAAGAAACTCTTAAACTCATCCCAAGCAGCGGGCTCAGCATTCTCACTTCGACTCTCCTCCCACTAGTTGTACCAGACATTGGCCACATCCTTGAGTCGACAGGAAGCAATCTCAACTCCACCAGTCTCTATTGTGTGCATAGTATTTAGCACATTCCATATCTCATCAATGAACTTTTGAGGGTCTTCCTCAATCATTGACCCATTGAAGATCGGTGGGTTCATCCTCAGAAAGTCTCTCAATTTGGGGGCTGTCATTGGCTCTTGAGAGATAGAACTCGGAGTCTGTGAACTTTGGTTCCCACTCTGGGCAACTACCAACTGGGTGAGCAAAGTGATAGCTCCTCTGAAATTAGCCTCGGTAGTAGGAGAAAGTTGAGTGGTAGCTGTCACAGGAACACTAGCGGCTCTGGCTAGTCGACCTCGGCCCTTCGTCTCTATCAGAGGGGGCACGTCTAAAGTGGGATTCTCAGCATTGTTGGCCAAAGCATTCCTTTGGGTCATGGTAAATTTAGGAGGAATGATCTGCAAGCACGTAATGCACAACATAGAAGAGAGTTTTAATTCTATTGCACAAACTCAAAATACAAGAAAGGGTAACAATTCCTAATGCCCTATAACCTCCTGCTTATGAAATGTCGTGTACAACATACCTATAAACAACTCTACTAGACACGGCTTCATAGACTCCCTAAGACTCTTGAACTCTATGCTCTAATACCAATTTTGTCACATCTCGGGAGGGTACCCTTGGCATGGACGGCACTCAGAAATTATTACTACCCTCTGAGTGAACCACTTGGCTTTATCATCACATCACACTCAACAGTGGAAAAATAATAATCAATTAGAAAGAATCATGTAAATAAAATATAATTTAACTATCTCATAGTTTCCAATGAATAAGTTTGGAAATACAAGGTACTCAACAACTCCTGTACTTAGTTCTATGAAGCCTCTACTCAACAATCTAAATGGTGTCATGACAGGCCATGGAAACCTCAAATTAAGACGATAAAATACTCAATGAAGTTAGAAGGAAAAAAGGCTCCTATGGAAATGCAAGGATGGCTCACCAACTCTGAAATGCATTAAATTGGACCTCAACAATGCGTGGGCTGAAATCCCCTATCACCTGTATTTGCATCATAAAATGATGCAGGTCCAAATCGACATCAGTACATGAAATATACTGGTATGTAAATGGCTCAAGAAAGTAAAGCTTAACCCACACATATCGACTCAACAACTCATGCTCAACTCATCAAATGCAAGTTTAAAAGTAAATCATGCTTTTAAAATATACTCAGCAGAAATAAACTCAGTATAAAATATCATGCTCAATCACTATTGCTTAGGAGTTTCTCTTAACCGATATCAAATTCCATCACCTTTAGTTTGGTGATGTACAACAAAGGTGACGTCATTGCCATGCCTGTCCTAACATGCCACGGTAAATGACGATCAACTCTCTCTTGGATCCATAAAAAATGTCCACTTTTGGGACAAGAGTTACCAGAACAGGCTGTATGACTATCCTAAGCTAGAAACGTAGTTTTGTGGGTTAAAGTAGATACTAGTCGCTCCCAGCTCGATACTCGATACTCCTCCCAAGGCTAAAACATGCTCAACTCATCAATCAACTAATTCCTCAATGCTCAGTCAATCAACTCAAAACTCAACCTCATTGGGTTATCTCATCTCAGTTACTCATTAACTCATTCAATCAATGCAAATCATCAAATTCAACTAAGACTCAAACGGTTATTTAGACTCACTCAATTTGACTCATCATGTAGTGCAACCAAGGTAATCATATATAGTAATGTATGCGGCTCAATGCAACATGCTTCTCATACTCAATCATACTCAAATTACTCTACTTAGATACTCAAACTCAACCTCAACTTAGTGACATGCATAGAATTCCATAAAATCATGTGATTTAGGGCTCTTACTATCAAGTATAAAACTTTACCTCAATTTCATATATAGAAATTATGTGATGCAGCAAATACCTCATACCTTATCATGAGAATTCATAATAATACAAGAATTTAAGTATTTAAATAGTAGAATTTTACAAATCTTGACTCAAGAAGATGAAGGGGTAGGTAGTCCACACTTTGTTAAGCCTTACATACCTGGGAATGGAAGAAAAAATCAAACTTCAATGAATCCTCATGCTAGAATCAATACTTCTTGCTCTTATCCCTCTTCTAATGTTTTTCAAGAAAGCCCTAAGTATGATGAATTGTGGAAGAATATGTTTAGCGTTGTATTTCAGGACTTAAATTAAGTCCAAAACATCTAAGGGTTTAATTAAAAGAGGTAGGAATAGATAACATTACCCTTCTTAAAAATTGTTGCTTGAGTCTATGAGGCCCCTTCTATGGGTCGTAGAGCATTCTACGGGTCATAGACAGCCTCTTGTGAAAGAGGGGTCAGAAAATTTGAGTTACTGGAAATTGACACGAGACCTCTTCTACGAGCCATGAAATATTTTATGGGCCATAAGCCACCTCTTGCAAATGAGGGGTTCTGAACTTAGAGTTACTAAAATTTGTTAGGAAACCTCCTCTACGAGTCGTCTGCTAATTAATAATTCAAGATACTGAAAAGTCGATATTTGGACCATCAACCATGAAACCAATCTACGAGTCATGGAATACTTTATGAGTCATATATCATCTCATATATAGGCCTCAGCCTTAGAAAATTTCACTAGGTCATCTGGGGGTTTTACGAGACCCATTCTACGAGTCGTAAGCTTGTCTACGAGTCATAAATGACCCTCCTGAATCTTTTGGTGTTTCTTTTCTCAGTCTTTTCTTATCATCCTCTATGCAACTACTCCATATTAGGTAGAAGGAATTAGAAGGTGTTTAAAAAAATTTAGCTAAAAACCCAAAATTACGCTGCTCTGCGTCGCAAACTTGGCCTTCCCGAGGCGAATGTTTTTTTCAATTTTTGCGAGGGGCATTCCAGAACTTTTACAACCTCTCCTAAACTTAAAACATGATATAAATGGATCATTTTGAGCATAAAAATGGTTTTAATCCCTATTCCTAAGTCTTTTCCAAGTTCTAACAAAAACTAGGGCAAAAGAGAAAAGAAGAGGAGCAAGGATTCGAGAGATTGAGGAGAGTTCTTGCGAGGGTGATTGTCAAAGCTTCATACGATGTATGTAAGGCTAAACTAACACATGAGAATATTCTTCCATGTGCCCCCGCAGATTGTAATAGAGGAGTTGAGAGTATAATGAGTCTACATACATGTTTCTTGAATATTTTCTTGTAAATTATATATATTACATGTATTTTCATATGTTGATGATCATCGTAAACTTGATTTACTGATTAAATATTTTTACATGAGTTATTTTTACAATACATATATGTTACTTTGTAAAAGAATGCATGAATGATCCTAGGGATTGAGTCTAGAGCCTTGGCTTGAGTTGTTGCTTGTGATTGTGATGTGAGCATGATAAAGAGTTAATAGAGCTTGATGATCCCATGAGTATTCATAATTAAACTCTAGGGACTTCTCTAATTGACTTCTTCCTAATGATTGATCTAGGCCTTGAGTTATTGATGAGAATTAAGTTGATGAGATGATTGAGATGATAGGTCGAATGGCCCAATTGAGTTAAGTAAATAAGATGATGAGAGTCTCTATGAGACTAATTAAGGTGATTGATTGAGATGAACAGACTTATGAGTATTGAGTCTTGGGAGGAGTATCAAGCATTGAAATGAGTAAGAGTAAGTCTAAGTCGCACTTATTAACTACATCGACAAGCGTAGGAGAGGATTGAACCATTACATTGAGGTTCCCTCTTGAGTTAAAGCCCCTAAAAGCAAAAGAGGACTTAAGAGGCTAGATCCCTTATGGATCCAAGTTGTTCTTTACCTTGTAAGTACGGAACAGTTGTGGTGATATCAGCGGGATTATTGTACACTCACTGGCTCATAAATAATTATTATCGGATAAGTGAAACTCCCAAATAGGCCCCACTCTGGTAGTACTCTAACTTGAGTTGATTGATGAGGTTTGAGTGGTATTGATGGATCATTTGTCTACTCTTTATTATTGCTTTAGATAGACATTTGACATTCTGATTGAGTATCTTCCGAGTTAATGTTATCCTGTATTATTCTGCCTTTACCTGTTTCATTCAGCCATTCCACATAAGGACGTCCCTTTGGACCGCATCATTTTGTGATGCAAAGGCAAAATACTAAAGATCGTCAATAGGCGCCTCGGTGAGGATCTACCGCAGTCAGCTGAGTTGGTGAGCCTCCCTTACTTCGGAGGATCCTATTTCATTTTTATCTAGCTTTCTAAAGGTAGACTTGAGTTAGCTTTATTTTGTTTTGAGGTAGTCATGGGTCTATTATTGGCACTAATTGATAGTGATAGAGGTTTCATAGACTAAAGTTGAGTTATTGACTTGAGATCTTGTTGAGCTAGTTTCTTCCATACTAGCCTATTGAATTGCTTTGATGTTTGAAACTTAGAATGTCCACTGCTTGTTATCTTAGTCTTCCACTGAATTGTTATGTATGTTGAGTGAATACATGTGATGAAGCCAAGTGGTTTTCTTGGGGACTAGCAATAGTCTCTAGGTATCGGCCACGTCTAGAGTACCCTCCTAGGGCATGATAAACTTGAAGTCACAGTTTAAAATATTTGAAGGAGATAATGTGTTGGTAAGAAGACTTTGATACTAGTAACAATTTGAGAGAATAGTAAATGACACGTATGGCTATGATATTCTGTTAATACTAAGAGCGTTGTCTTTGATGCAGTACTATGAGAAGTATATGGAGTTTGATAATTAAGTATGTGTACGATTGTATTGGGGACCATACAGGTTGATTGTGAGTAGAAAAAAATATAATTAAAAAAATATGGGGTCAAATGAATGAAAATGTTTGATAGGAGGCTTGTTGAAAAATCAAATGGGGTCAAAAGATGCTTGTACAGACTTGGTTATTTCAATTTTTATTGATTTATTGGGATAGTTGAAGTATACAAGTGGTTCTACACACATAACTTTTCTTATGTGAATTTAGAAAAGAGCTACCACGAATACTTATACTTGTCCAGCAGTCTTAAGATTCATCTCATCATTGAGGTTATCTTCTGACTATGTATGATTGAATATGAGGCATGTTGGGTCTAGCTCTATTGCTCTAAATGGTTATTTATAGTCATAGCTATTGAACTAATATTTTAAGCATCTATATATTTTGATGTATCATTCGTTAAGTGGTTACTTAATCATTTCCTCCGTTGGGTCAGAAAAATCTATTTTTTTGTGATCAGTATTTAATGTCGAAAGATCACATTTTATAAATTAAGCTCTTGGGAAGACTTGATTGTGAGAATGAAATCTTAACATGACCTATGATTGTTTGTGCATTAAGAGTGTGGGATGATTTGTTTAAATTCGCTTTTGATTATGGTTGGTATTGCTTTTGAATTTTATCGTGGTTATATGAGAAAAGATTCGTCGAATTATTGAGTTATGGGATAGTGGGTTGTTATTCAGATTGGGTTCATGGGTTAGTCTATTGTTTGAAAATCACTACTAATTTGGAAATCTATCAAGGTTTGATTCGAATGTTCAGTTCTTAATAAATAGTCGATTTTGATGGAATGGTCTTAAAGAGGAGCTTACTTGGAGAGATGAATACTGACTTTAGAAGATCATAACTTAGGATTTTGGGTCATGTCAATTACTCTTCCTTCTCCTTCTTTATGTTCGAGGACGAATAAGAATTTTAGTGGGGGATAATGTAATAACTCGTTAGGTCATTTTAAAAACAAATCCTCTCTTTTTCATGAAAGATTCTTTTCGTAAATTTAAATTGAAAATTTTGAACTGTTCGATAATTACGATTATTTAGTTGACAGTAATTTTAGATAATTAATTTAATTGACAAGCTAAATCATTAATTTATTTAATACTCTATACCACTTAGTTTATATAAATTAAAATTGATTAGTAAATTTTATTGCTTTAAGTACTTAATTAGTTTAAAAAATAATTTTAAAAAAATTAAAAGGGAAAAAAGGGAAATTGCCCAATAGAAAAAGAAAAAGAAAAATAAATAAATAAATATAAATAGGGATAAAGTGTTGGCACGCCCCTGACCACTAAAACAGAAAACAAATAGAACAAGAAGGAGACGAGAACGTCAAAAGCAGTGGAGAAAAAGAAAGAGAAGAGAGAGAAAAATTGAGATTTTCATCCTAAATCATTAAGGTAATTATTCTCATCTTTTCTATTAAATTTTTGTGTAATTACGAATAGATTTTTAGGGTAGAAGCGTGTACATTTTATGCTAAATTAAGAAAAATATAGCCTAGGGTTCTTAAAATAAAATCTTGATTTAGGGGTCGAATAACGATATGTTTTATTTGAAAATTTGGCATATGAGTTTAGCTTATTATGGGTAAACAAAATTTGGAAGAAAATTTCATATTCAAATTCAAGGACTTACTTTCGACTCGATTTTTTAGACAAAGATAAATATAATAATATGGGTGTCATTGAACACGTATTCTTATGCAGGTTATATATTTGAATAGATTTTGAACATCCAAACACATTATCAAAGGCTCAAGATTCAGAGTGTTATTCGATTAATTGAGGCAAATTGACTTTGAGAACTTTGTAATTCTCGTAGAATTCTCAAATTTTCGTTTATTCTATGTGTGATGCATGAAATATTTGTGATATTATAAAAATTGGGTGATAATAAATATAAATGTGAGTTGGTGTGGTTTTGTAACACTTGAATTGAAAATATGGCTAAGTGATGTGAATTCTATTTGAGATATGTGGTTGTTATTGGTGATCACCAGTGGATTATTCTGAATCTCATCTCATGCTCATTCATTCAATGTCACACATACTAGTATTGGTTCTGGATAATGATATGAGTGAGGTAGTAGTAATTGGGACCGAGGTCTTTACCGATCGAGATGTGATGCAGAGGTCATTGCCACCAATATTATGATACTGAGATCTTTTCTAGTGATATTGTGATGCCAAGGCCATTGCCGGTGATTTTGTGACATTGAGATCTTTTCTAGAGATATTGTGATGCCGAAGTCATTGTTGACGATATTATGATACTAAGATCTTTGCTAGTGATATTGTGATTCCGAGGTCATTACCGATGATATTGTGATACTGAGATCTTTGCTAGTGATATTGTGATGTCGAGTTCATTGTCGATAATTATTGCATAAGCATTGCATCTCATCCTTGTAAATTCTTGTGAGCCATGATATTATTCTTGTGATTGACTGTGTTATCACTGGTGAGTTGTGGCTTATGATTTTGAATTGTGATATTGTGACACTATCTTTATTGTGTATTATTTATTGCTAGGCTGGCTAATTTTCATGCAGGTTATGGTTGTGGAGGTCGGTTGGGATGAAAGGAGGCTTTTGTATTCTATTGGACTTGCTTCGTTTTGTTAGTTGACTTATTGGGTACCGTGTGGTTGGTGTTCACCCCGTGCTTCTATATTTTTGTAGGTTAACCGCTCAAATCTTTGTGATGCTCTCTCTTCTCTTTCTATCCAAGGCTTTCTGTGGAGATTAGTGAGGTAGCTACTTATCATCTCAACGAGCCTCATCCTCATATTTATGATCTTGTTATACTTTAGAGACAGCATAATTTGAGACTTGTATTTTTCTTTCAAATGTGTTGTAACACATTAGAGACTTGTGCACGTGGAAACCAGGTTTTGGGAGATTTTAATTAAGTTGGCTTATTATCTGCAGTTAAATTATCCACTTTGTATTATCCTTTCGCATTTTATTGTTATAATTGGGTTTTGGGCTAACTTGTCTTGGTGGGATAAGACGAGTGTCATCATATCCATTTTTGGATCATGACACCATGTATGCATAATCACGATCGTCGTAGGGCCGGGGTACACATCTGTCGAGTTGAGCTATGAGACAGAACCAGAGGGCTGATCAGGCCATGTGCTGAGATATCGCAAGACGTCGCAGGCCTTAAGATAATATCCTTGGAGTGTCGCAGGGCTCAAGAGGAATTGGATATAATACAAAAGCATGAGCATACCAATGTCAATGTAGAATTATGAAATGTGCATGCCAATGCCACGATATAAGTAAGAAATTATGTGTATACCAATGCAACAAATAGGTTAAGATATATGCATGCCAAATGCAACGCCAGAGTATAATATATGTACATATTAATGTAACCCAAGCATCAATAAGATTTGTGCATATGTATGCATGTCATGTCATAACAGAGTATAAGTTCAACTCAATACCCTCAAAACATCTTTAAATCATTTTCGTACACATGTATGCATGTCATGTCATGAAACACAAGAGTGAAAGAATTAGGACCACTTGGAATATGAAGAAGCTAATACCTTAGGCTTGAGTAGATTGAAAAAGATGAGGATATCGTTTCATCATATCCAATGCCGCCTCCCATGTAGCACTTTCCATGTGTTAGTTTCTCCAAAGCACCTTAACTAAAGGCACATCCTTGTTGTGAAGCCGCTTCACTTGCCTATCCAAGATCTCAATCGGGACTTTCTCATAAGACAAGTTCTCCTCAACCTCAACACCTTACAAAGGCACAATGTTACTAGGATCACCAATCAATTTCCTCAACATAGACACATGGAAAATCGGGTAAATAGAACTCAAATGCGGACTATAGACCATAGTCCTTATTCGCTCAACAATCTCATAAGTACATACCGGGGACTTAACTTGCATTTCTCACAAAAATGCATTACACCCTTTATTGTTGAGACCTTCACATATACCCAATCACCCACATGAAACTCAAGATCCCTCTTCCTAACATCCGAAGAAGACTTTTGGTGACTTTGAGCCATTTTCAACCACTCCCTAATCAACCTCACCTTCTCCATGGCCTCCAACACCAATCTGGACAAATTAAATCCATCTCTCCCAACTCAAACCACCCCACCGGAGATCTACATCTCCTACTATACAAAGCCTCAAACAGAGCCATACCAATACTAACATGAAAGTTATTGTTATAAGCAAACTCGATAAGTGGTAGATGATCATCCCAATCACCCTCGACTTCCAACACATAAGACCTCAACATGTCCTCAAACACATAAGCCCTCAATTTATCTTGAAATAATTTTCAAAAATGAGAAGTAAACTAGGTGCCAACACCATGAAGCCTCACCAAATCTTGGATATACAACTTTGCATAATCTTCGGCATTGAAGGCAGTCTTGACCAGTAGGAAATGAGCCACTTTAATCATTCAATCAACAATAACCCAAATTGAATCAAATTGATTCCGGGTTCGGGACAAGCCAACCACAAAATCCATGTTCATATCTTTCCACTTCCAAGTAGGTATCTCAATATCTTGAGCCAAATTACCGGGCCTTTGATGCTCTACCTTCACTTGTTGACAATTAGGGCATTCGGATACAATCCTGGCTATATCTTTCTTCATACCATGCCACCAATACACCTACCTTAAATCCCGGTACATCTTGGTAGATCCTAGATGAATAAAATAATGAGAGTTATAAGCTTTACTCATAATCACCTTCCTAAGATCATCAACATTCTAAACATACAACCAATCTTGATACCGAAGGACACCATCTCTCCCTTAGGAGAAAACCTTTATCTTCTTTTCAGAAACCAACTTCTTTAACTCAACCAATGAGAGGTCCAAATCTTGCTTAGTCTTAACATCAACAACCACAAAAGATTTAGCCTTATTTTGAACATGAATACCACCGTCATTAGAGTCAGCCAATCTAACACCCAACCTAGCTAAACGGTGAAATTATTTTACCAACTCCTTTTTTCCTTCATCAACATGAGCTACACTCCCTATAGATAGTCTACTGAGAGTGTCGGCTATAATATTTGCCTTGCCAGAATGATATTGCACACTCATGTCATAGTCTTTAAAGAGTTCCAACAACCTCATTTATCTCAAATTAAGATCTCTTTGGGTGAACACATATTGCAAACTCTTGTGATCGGTGAAAACATCAACATGTACCCCATATAAATAATGTCTCCAAATCTTCAAAGCAAACACTGCAACCGCTAGTTCAAGATTATGAGTCAAGTAATTACATTCATGCACCTTCAATTGCCTTGATGTATAACCTATCACCTAACCATGGTGCATAAGAACACAACCAACCCTATCTAAGAATAATCACAATATACCACAAGCCCATCTAAGCCATCCCATAGAGTCAAAACAAGAGCCGATGTAAGTCAGTCCATCAAAGTTTTATAACTCTTCTCACATTCATCTGACCAGAGTCAACTTGAATCAATGGAGATGTAATAGATGAGTAACCTTCAACAAACCTCCTATAATAACCAACCAACCTAAGAAAACTTCAAATATCTGAAGGAGTCAATGGTCTAGGCCAATTCTTCACGGCTTTAGTCTTCTTTGGATCAACCTTAATACCATCACCGGATACCACATGACAAAGAAAAGCCACTTTACCTAAGAAAAACTCATATTTGCTAAACTTAGCATACAATTGCTTCTCCCTGAAGGTCTAAAGAATCAACCTCAAATGATCCATATGCTCCCGCTCGCTTCGGGAATAAATAAAGATATCATCGATGAAGACAACCATAAAACTATCAAGAAATGACTTGAATACCTGATTCATAAGATCCATAAACATAGTTGGAGCATTAGTCAAAGTAGAAGACATCACCACGAATTCAAAGTGCCCATATCTACATTAGAAAGTCATTTTAAAAATATCACACTCCCTAACTTTGAACTGATGATAATCAGAACGAAGGTCAATCTTTGGGAAATGGGTAGCCCCTTAAAGTTGATCAAACAAGTCGTCAATCCTAGGCAACAGGATTTTTTCTTGATGGTCACTTTATTCAATTGCCTACAATCAATGCACATTCGAAGAGACCCATCTTTCTTTCTTACAAATAATACCGGAGCACCCCATGGTGATATACTTGACCTAATGAAGCCTTTCTCCAACAAGTCCTTTAATTGATCTTTCTACTCAACAGGTCATACGATGAGGAATAGAGATAGGTTGAGTGTCTGGGAGAAGATCTATGCCAAATTCTACTTTCCTTTCAGGAAGAACACCAAGAAAATCTTCGGGAAACATATCTACAAACTCATTCACCACTGGAACCGATTCAAGAGTAAGCAACTCAGACTTCACATCTTTAACCCTCACAATATGATAGATACACCCCTTAGAAATCATCTTTTGGGCCTCGAGGGAGGAAATAAATTGACCTTTAATAGCGGGGTCACTACCCTTCCATTCAAGAATAGACACATCCGGAAATTGGAATCTGACCTTTCGAGTTCTACAATCTATAGAGGCCTATGAAGCATGCAACCAATCCATTAAGTATAACATAAAAATCTAAAATCTCAAGTTCCACAAGATCACCCAAAAAGACTTTATGCAACAAAGAAACAGGATAACCCCAATAAACTCTTCGGGCAACAACAGATTCACCCACGAGAGTACAAACTAAAAGGGCTCCCTCAAAATTTAAGGAATCAAAAAAAACTTAATAGTAAAGAGAGGAGTCACAAAAGATAAATTTGCACCTGGATCAAGTGAAGCATAAGCATCAACATCAAAGACTTTTAACATACCAGTCATAACATTCAGAGTCTCCTCAACTTCATGTCGGGCATGTAAATCTAAAACTTATTATTTCTAGGGGCACCACCCTGTAGAGCTCTTTGTTGTCCTTGATCACCTTGAGCTACTTGACCCTAACCCTACTAGGCAGCTTTAGGACAATCAGCAATCTTGTTGTTCTTATCACAACATCCATAGCATGCACCCAAATCTCTCTAACAAGCACCGGAGTGATTCTTCCGACATGTAGCACACTAAGGAGGCTTGGCCAACCTCCAACCTGTGCCTTAAGAGAAGGCATGCTGGCATTGGCAACCCTTGCTTTAGAAACTTGTCCCTATTGAAAGCAACCATAACCACCACCACTCTTAGAGAGAACCCACCATCATAAGAGGCCCTCTTAGAATCATGCACTCTTTTCTCCTTGAGTTTTTCCCCTTCAATCTATTCACCATATGTCATGAGCCTAAGGATGTCCATATCCCGAATAAGCATAGTCGTACAACATTCTTTCACAACCAAATCAAATATCCCAGAAATAAACTTGTGTATTCTTGAACGAGGGTCAGCCATTAGCATAGGAGCATACTTGGAGAGCTTATTGAACTTGAGGACATGGTCCTTCACACTCATGCCACCCTATTTGAGGTTCATTAATTCTATCATCTTAGCCTCTTTAAGTTCAAGCAGGAAAAATGATCCAGAAATGCAAACTTAAACTTTTCCCAATTAACTCCAGCACCACAAACCCTCTCCATCAACCACTGAGTGTACCACACTTGAGCCACATCCTTCAACTGATAAGCAGCCAACTCAGCTTTCTCCTCAGAAGTCACTCTCGTAACAGTCAACACCTTAGAGAGTTCATCTGTGAATTCTTCAGCATCCTCATCATCTTTTGACCCATTGAATCCGAAGGATACATGAGGGTGAAATCTCCCACTCTAGAAGTCGTATAGGATCCCGATGAGGAAGATTAACGTATTTAGTCAGGGTGGCCACCACTTGGCAAGCATAGCAATAGCCATATGAAATTTTTCATTAGTGATCTTCTCTTCCATATTTCCTTGAGAAACTTGATCCTCATTAATAGGGGCCTGTCTTGGTAGGAGAGCTCTTTGTCGGGGCATCTTCTGTAATATCAGAAGGACATCATCAGTATTAGGAAACCTTAATACATGGTCCAAAGTACAACATTAGACATAAAGGAGTGAGATAATTCATAGAATGCCATCATAGCCTCCCACTCATAGGCATTGTACACATCACACCCATGAATAGGACTCTACTCGACGCGGTATGTTGGACTTCGAGGATCATTTATAAACCTAGTTCTCTGATACCAAGCTTGTCATGACCCGAACCTAGGGTCTAGGAGTGACATGGCAAATGGGAAATCGAGAGTCCCAACAAGTGTCATAGTATCCATATTCACATCATCGATTCAGAAGCATATATAAAATTAGTAAGGACAGAGTTCTAAGGGACGGGAAAGTATGACTCACGCTATGGGGATATCATAGGAATAGGAATTTGCATAGATTCATATAACACATAGCACATAAGGATTAAGGGGCGGGTAATTATTACTCACTCTATGGGGGGTAAAACGGGACAAGAGATCTTCCACATTTCCAAATCATATCATATGTACACATCATATCATAATCAAACCACAATAACCATATCTAATAAATAGCCATAATCATAATCTCTGAATAACAACATAAAGCATATATATATATATATATATATATATATATATATATACGAGACTCTACAAGATGTCCAACAATGCCTCTAGTCATAGAATAGGACAAGGGCCAAGATATGTCCCGGGCACACCCTCAAAATAATAGCATAAACAGAAGCAACATAAGGTGGATAGATGGTGGCTTTTCCTTGAAAGATAGGATTCACCACAATACTTTCTCAAATCTGATCTAGCCATCAGACGGTGGATGAAGGTTGTCTTCGGTTCCTACATGGTTAGATATGTAGGCAAGAAGTACACATTAGTACATTTGAATGTAATAAGTATATGGGAATGTAATGTATGTAGACTTATCAATCCTGCATCTAGTGTTAGATGGAAAGGGCACATATATAGAAAGAGATATATAGCAAAGAAGAGTAATATAACAATATGCCATGAAATCCATGATACATGAAATACCATGATTCTTATATAAAGAGGGGATAAAACCTCAACCAACATTTAAGACCAAGTGAGCTATTATCTAGAATCATGATCTTATCCCCACACTGGAAAAAAGGTGGTCTACTTGCCAAAGGTAAACCATACTTCTCCTTAAGGCTCTCCCTTTTCAAAGAAGTAACTTTCCTTACAGGCCTCTCATTTTGGATTGGATTTTTACATTATATCATATCAAAGTTGTAATTGCACCTTAGGGCCTCTCATGTTAGTGAGGGTTACCATATACATATACCTATGCTAGAACATTGTTTAAGAGAAAGGAAAAGGACCCTTGGAGATAGCTCTGACACCTTAAATCTCATCGGTGCTAATTCATCATCCTATAAGAATATATATACATATACATGCTTTCAAAAGAGGTGCAAGTCATTTAAAATTATTTTAATGCATACTTGGTCTCAAAAGTCAAGCATTCTTCATAATCATTAGTACTTGGGCTCAAAAGTCGAATCATATTTCATATCATACTTTTCATGCATAGGAATAGGTCATTCACAATATCAATATGGTGTAAACACCCAATATGCTCAATAAGCCAATATTATATGATCACATTCTTGTCATATCCATATATGTGAACTTAACTAACCGAATCATTTTTATTAACGTATGTGGGCTTAATCCACCGAATCATTTTCATCAAAATCCAATGTTCATGTATGCATTTGTCATGAATGATATGTGAATAGTAATGGGCAATATAGATTAAATATTAAATTAACAATTCAATATAAAAGTCAAGTAAATCCACCAGTAAAATCCATATTCAAATCACAATTTAGATTAGTTATGCTTAGATCAAACTTTAAAGGAACAATGCATATTCAAATCTTCATAATATTCATGCAATTCAAGATGTTAGGGCTTAAATCACTTTTAAATCAACAATAAAACAAAGCCCACACCTCAATTGAATCAAATAAGCAATAATCTTAAAAATCCATAATTAAAGTAAGCTCAATTTCATGAAAATCAAGTGAAAAGAGTTTGGATCTTCATGGTTGAAAGGGACCATGAATTAATCCCACGTACTTTAGTTATCAAGAAGAAACAAGAAGAATTTGATGAAGATAAAAGCCTTTCTTTAATCTCCAAGACAATCTTCAAAGGTTCACCTTTGGGGAGTTCTTAAGAGAGAGCTTAAATAAATTCTAAGTATTGAATGAATTTGTGTGATAGAAGAAGAATATAGGTCATTTGAATACCTTAGGACAGGAAAGAAAGTCACAAATGATGCTTAGGAGTAGCCAAAATTATGAGAATGCTATTAATGAAACGAATCATAAATGTTTCCAAGGGTCCCATGGGGAGGGCATACAGATCGTACCAAGGCACATGGACTATGTGCCCCTTCCATGGTGCAACACTTAGGCAAAATCCTCACTGATGAAGTATTGATATGGTGAGCCCATACTTAGAAACTTTTCACACCAAAGCCCATATGAAGGGCCATGCGGACCGTGAAGGGTTTTACAGACCTTATGAGGTTCATGTGTGAAGTGCCTTGGCCAAAATGTAGTTTTCAAGGCTAAGGCTACATCATACAAGCTACTACACGGCTCATAAAGTGCTACACGGACCATATGGGGTCTATGTGGTGCAAGTCTTAGTCTTGAAATCCAAAATTAAGGCTAATACTCTACACACAAGGCCAAGGGCCACCTCAAGGCTCCTCCACATGGCCCGTGGAGGTGTCCATGAGGTGTGACCTTGGTCAAAAACTTTCTGGAACCGAATTCCAAGCACCATCAAGGCCATACAAAGTTTGAATCCATACAAATAAAGTCTTACTTATCAGAGGTTCATAAGCCTTTCATAGTTCATAGTTTCAGAATCTAGTCATGTAGGAAAGGCAATGTAAGTCAACCTTTTCAATTTATAAGATTCTTGTTAAGGAATAACTCATTTTCATGTAAATCAAGTAATGTGGGCATAGACCTTCCAACATTACAAATCATATTTCAATTTGATTATGATAGGGTCTAAAGTTATCATTAAGGCTTTAAGTCACCATATTTCATGAACTTACTTGATCACTTGAATTGCATAATCATGACTTGAGATGAAAATTTGGCAAAAGTATGGGTTTTCATTTAGTAAGATTAAAAAAATTATGTAATTGGGATAAATTCATGTAGCATGTGGATTAATATAAATTTAATCAAAATTGAAAGAATCCATATATAACTTTCTGAACCCTAAGCAGCATATAGAAGAATTTACACATAGATTATGTAATTTATGTAATTTGTAATTGTTCATGTGCAACTGAGAAAATAATCGTAATATAAATCATAATTTATACAATTGGAATTAAGATCATGAAAACCTTTAAAATACATACTTGAATTTCTTATGGAAAAAGAGGAGAATTATTTGGGCTCCATAGGTTAAAAGGACCCATAGATGAATATCCACACTTTGAATAAAATTACTAGGAGAAATCTGGAAAGTAGTGATAAAGCTTGAAATCCTAGATTGGACTCTTCAATAGGAGCTTATAGGAGAAGAACTTGGGAGAAATTGGAGTAATTTAAGAAATGGGTGAGAATGAGGTAAAGAAGGCATGGGTTGGGAGGGTTGTGGATAGTTATAGGGTCAAAATGACATAGTTTAGGGGTTAGGAGGATAGAAAATACCAAAAATATCCTTCATCAAAAATTTTTTAAGGTAGGAACCACGAATAGGATCTACTGTTCATAGACCTATCTAAAATCTATGGGAAGGTTTCATGAAAAGCAGAGTAAAAGTCAAGGTTGCAAGATATTATGTACGAACCAAACTCTACAAACCATAGTTCCATGTATGGTCCATAATTACCTATCTCGTGGATCACTTCAATATTTAGAAAAAAATTTCAATCATCAAGACCTAATCCACGAGGCCTTACTACGATCTGTAGTTCCATATATGTGAACGTCTTGTTAGATCGTAGTTCAAAGTTCAAAAACCTCAAATTTGATCCTTTTTTATTCCTAATCAAGCCCGACATCCACGAGTCATGATTTAATTTACAACTCGTTGTCAGGCTTTGTTCAATGATCCATTTTTTCTATAAAAAAAAGTCAAGTTTCAGGTCCTTCCACGGGACCTCATCTACGGTTCATAAAATTGACTATGATTTATAAACTAACTCGTGGTTCTTGCAACAGAATTTTTTTCTGCATTTTCTTCCATAATCTCACTTTCAAACTAGGGTATTATAATCTCCTTTTTCTCACCATCATCCTCCTTCTTTTCTCCTTCATCTCTTCCTTCTTCTTCATCTCCTTCTCTTCACCCTCATCCTCCTTCTCCTCCTCCTTTTTCCCCTCTTCTCCCTCCTCTTTCTGCCCTTCCTCCTTTGTCCCTTCCTTCTCCTTCATCTCTTTTTCCTTCTACTCCTCCTTATCCTTCTATTTCTCCTCCTCCTCCTCCTCAATATTTTCCTTCTTTTCCCCTTCCTCCACCTTCATCTTATCCTTCTCCTTTTCATTTTCCTCTTTCTTTTCCTCTTCCTCCTCCTTCTCCTCGTCCTACTCCTCCTCCTTCTCCTTCCCTTTCTTATCCTCTTTTTCCTCAATCTTAGTTGTTGTAGTAGATTTTAGTAATTGTTATAAAAATATAATTACTATGTACTTGTTGTAGCATATTTTAGAAATTGTTGTGAAAATTGCAATAGCTTGCTTCTTGTCATTGCACATTTAAACAATGTAATAGAATTTCAAAGAACTTACCTACAATAACATATTCAATTAAGACTACTATAAATCTATCTTTTGTTCTTAAATTAAACTAATTCCATATTATTCATTATTAAATATAATTGATGCAATTAATAGAAGATCAATTTACTCACTTTAACTTATTTACATATGAAATTGCTCAGGAATTCCTAACAAGTAGCCTACTTGTTGTAAAAAATTTCAGCAATTACTACAGAAATTACAGCAACTTGCTTGCTTGTTATAGCATGTTTCAGCAGTTGTTATGAAACTTATAATAATTGTACCATCCTAAAATTTCACTTTTATTTATATTATATCCGATAATAGGTTAAAAGTTAATATTTTTGCATAATTTCTATTTCTATTATATAGAAAGGTGAAGAAGGGATGACCAAGGGTGTAAATATATTTGAAATGCCCCAAAGTGTGCTTCGGAATGCCTATAATCATAATTTTCACATATCTCAAAATTCGTGAGTGATATCGAAAATTCAACTTCATATTCTCAATTAGGGGGAAAATTGAATGGAAAATGGGTATAACCCAGATTTTAGAGATCCTGTAGTAAAAAATAAATCTTGCTAATTTTCGATTCCCAGAGAGCATCCACGCCCTGGCCACAATGCATTAGGGGTGAGGAGCAGTACAATTTTGTCCATCCAGTTTGGTCCGCGTCATAGACCAGACGCGAATCAGTACAAATTTTTCTTTAATTTTTCTGTGTCGGCCAAGGGCATTGCGGTCATAATCACATGCCCACTTGTGCATAAAAACACTCATATGTAGCCATTTTTTAACTCTATATCACTAAAAACCCTCACAAAAACCTCTCCAAGACTTAACCAAATATCTCATTCCAAAATCAAGGATATCAAGCTTAACTTTGGAACTCAAGGATTCACTTCAAGCTCTAAGATTCCTTCAAGCTCATCTCAAGAAAACCAAAGTTTGAGGTATGTGGTTTCATCCATTGGGTCCTTTCACCCATGGAGCCCAATCTTCTTTTTTATGAAAGTTGCATGATTTCAAGTTGTATTACTTATGGGTATCTCTTATTATGAAATATGAGCATGAATTATGTTGGGGTTTTATGAAACGTTGATTTATTATGCATGACTATATATTTCAAGCTTATATCATGAATTGGTTTTGTCTATTGAGACTATGCATGTTTTGATCTATGAAACTATGAATGATTATGAGTTTTGATGATGGATTCAAGGTACCCTACATGACGGTTTTACTACATATTGGTGGGTTGATTTGCATTAAGTTTTCTCATCTTATTTCACCCTCAAATTGCATGTTTTTCAACAAGTATCATGAACCCACCAAGTGTTTGATAAAATGTCAAGTCAAGAATTCTTAAGTTATTGATGATCTATTACATGATTTACAAATCAAGTGACTTTATGATGATTAAGGGCTTCCATGTATGTGTTGAATTCATGAAAAGTATCTATGATGTTGCAAGTATCAATTTAAGCCCTATTTCATGATTTTTACCTCTTGTGAGCCATTCATGTTAAAGCAAGTGATCATATATGATTGTTATATGTTCTCATGTTCGAGTTAGGCTCACTACTAGAGGTCAAGCATGTTTATGAGCTACTCAAGTCATGTTATCATGTCTCTTACAAGTTATACATGTTATGACTAAAGTACGATTATTTCAAGTATTTCGTGGGATTAGACTTAGCACGATTAAGGCTTAAGATGGGGGTTCGACTCAAGGGGTCCTTATGTAAAGTCTTAGTCTAAAAAATATGTGCCACCATAGGATATACATGATCTCTTCTATGGATTTCCAGTGGATCCATCTAATTATACCACACCTTCTTAAGGGGGTGATATGCCTCAATTACCTTGACGAGTGGTGACATGCCTTAGATTATTCATTGTATGGCTACCATGGCAAGTAGACCACACCTTGTTGAGGGGTGATATGTCTCGATCACCTTGTCGAGGGGGTGACATACCTCGATCACCTTGCCAAGGGGGTGACATGCCTTGGATTCCAAGTAGTAGCTCACTTGATCTATGTTGGTTAAGGTCTCTTCCCATACATGTATTAGGTACTATGCAAGTTGTATGATTTACAAGCATGTTTTACTTCAAGCATTAATCATGCATGCCATACTGAGATTATACTTATCCATTCTCTATGATTATGCATTTTGACTATATTGGCTTTTGTCTTGTTGCATTGCATCCTACATACATAGCACATTAAAACGTACTAAGGTATACTCTATGCCTAAATGATATTACCATGTAGGGACCGGAGCATTTTTTGATCATCCTCCACGTGGCTAGTTGATACTTCGGAGATAAGCTTTGGTGAGTCCTCAAGTCCTAGGACACTATCTATGTTACTCTTGCTATTTGAGACTTCTTTATGTTGAACACTTGTTACTATGAGGGTGAGCTCGGTGAGTGTCTTAGCCCCCGCTCCATTCCATGTTAGAGGTGTTATTTGATATTATGATGTATTTATGCCATGATATTGACTCTTTATGTTTTTATGAATTCCAAGACTTTCCGTTAGTCCCGCTTCCCTTTTTATGGTATCACTTGTTTTTGTTTATTTTGCTTCTGCGATCAAGGATGTGCAATTGATATGCTAAGAGGCTTGTTTGGGGTCCCTTCGGGTTCCCATTCGTTGTGCCACGTCCAAGCCCTAGGCTTGGGTCGTGACAAACTTGTTGTCAAATCACTAGGTTATTTATGATCTTCAGGATCCAACACACCGCATCTATTAGAGTCTTATTCATGGTTGTGAACGCGCTACAACTATCAATGGGAGGCTATAAGGCGTTTTAGGAAATGTTTCACTTCTTCATGGTCTATATCATGCTTTAGATACGAGTGTCCCTAACGAATGCTCTTTGCTCTTCTAGATTATGTTGATTCGAAGAGGGAGACTAAGGAGAGCCCATAAACCGAGGAGTAACTAGCCCCTCCCGCTCCTCAAGCTCCTCAAAGAGGAGAGGTAGCCCAAGATGAGTTCTGAGATGCTATTATAATATTGCCTCATTCTATGACTAACCAAATTAACCAAGAAGCCCAACGCTCCCACTTCGGCTTCTAGGGTGAGGGATTTCACATGAATAAACCTACCGGAGCTCCGTAGATCTAAGATAAATGAGGATCCCCAAGAGTTCATAGATGAGGTGTACACGGTGCTATCCATCATGGGGGTCAATTCGGAGCAAAAAGCGGAGTTGGCAGCCTACCAACTCAAAGGGATGGCTCAAATTTGGTTTACACAATGGAAGTTGGAGAAAGGGAATGACAGTGCTATCTTTTGGGAAGAGTTCAAAGTTGCATTCCTCAACCAATTTTTTCCTATCAAGATAAGGGAGTCTAAGATAATGGATTTTATAAACCGTAAGAAAGGTTCCATGAGTGTCAGAGAGTATGACCTCAAGCTCAACAAGCTATCCAAGTATGCTCCACAATTGGTTGCCGAACCAAGATCAAGGATGAACAAATTTGTGTCGGGAATGTCTGACTTGGTTAATGACAAGTGTTGTACCACCATGCTAGTAGGTGATATGGATTTGTTTCGACTCATGACTTATGCCGAGCAACTAGTAGGGTAGAAGCTTAGAAAGAGAAGAAGTGGTGAGTCCAAGAGGGATCGTTTTGAAGGTGGTTTCCAAGGTTCCAAGGGTGGCTGGTTTCCTCAAGGCCACAAGTTCAAAGGCCAAGGGTCTTCCAATACTCCTAATAGGAGATGTGCTAATGATAATCCAAGATTCCAAGGTGGTGGTGGTGGGGCGTCTAACCCTAAGTGCTAAAGGTGTGGTAAAAACCATAATGGCACATGTTTGAGAAACTCTAATGCTTGCTATGATTTTGGTGAAATAGGTCATAAGGTGGTTGATTGTCCCCATGCTCAAAAATAAAGGTACGGATGGTCGTCCATAAGTCCAAGGTGCTAATCTGGGTCCAAGGGCAAAGGGAGTCCAACCAAAGGGTGCTCTAAGTTAAAAATAGATTCTATGCTCATCAAGGAAGACAAGGGGTGGATGAGGTGCCCGTATGTCGTCATGGTGTGTTAAAGGTTTTTTATTTTGATGTGTATGCATTGATAGATCCGGGAGTCACTCTTTCTTTCAATACTCCTTTTTTTGCCAAAAAGCTTCATGTGTCCCCCGAATTCTTATGTGAACCCTATGAAGTGTCAACCCCTCTTGGTGAGTCCATTGTTGCTAAAAGAGTCTATAGAAAATGTATCGTGTTCATATTGCATAAGGTCTTCCCGTGTGATTTTGTTGAACTAGATATGGTGGATTTTGATGTCATTCTTGGGATGGATTGGTTGCATGCATATTATGCTTCTATTGATTGTAGAACCCGTAGGGTTAAATCCCAATTCTCTAATGAGCCAGTCTTTGAGTGGGAAATTCGTGATATGGTGGTCAAGGGTAGATTTATTTCTTGTCTTAAAGCCCAAAAGTTGGCTTCTAAGGGTTGCCTTTACCATCTTGCGAGAGTTAGGGATGTTGAGTCCAAATTCCTTCCTATTGAGTCGGTTCCGGTTGTTAATGAGTTTTTTGATGTCTTTCCCGGTGTTCCTCTTGAAAGGGAAACAGATTTTGGTATAGCCTTTCCGATACTCAACTTATTCCATTCTTCCTTACCGTATGGCCCCAGCGGAATTGAAGGAGTTAAAGGATCAATTGAGGGATTTGTTTGAAAAGGGTTTCATAAGTCCTAGTAAGTCACCTTTGGTTCCACCAGTGTTATTTGTGAAGAAAAAGGATGGTTCTCTTAGAATGTCCATTGATTACCGGCAACTTAATAGAGTCACCATAAAGAACAAATACCTTTTACCAAGGATTGATGACCTTTTTAATCAACTTCAAGGGGCTAGTCAGTTTTTTAAGATTGATCTTTAGTCCGAGTATCACCAAGTGAAAGTGAGGAGTATGATATTCCAAGACGGCTTTCTAGACTAGGATGGGCACTTTGAGTTTGTGGTTATGTCCTTTGAGTTGACTAATATACTGACTATATTTATGGATCTCATTATATTCACCTTGGTTCTACAAAGATGTATAGAGACATGAGGGAGGTGTATTGGTGGGGTGGTATGAAGAGAGACATTGCTAAGTTCATAACCGAATATCACAATTTCCAACAAGTGAAAGCCAAATATCAAAGGCCAGGTGGCCTAGCCCAAGATATAGAAATTCCTACTTTTGGGAAGAGATCAACATGGATTTTGTGGTTGGGTTGCCTAAGACTAGAAAACACTTTGACTATATTTGGATTGTTGTGGATAGAATGACAAAGTTGGCTCACTTTCTACCGGTCAAAACCACTTATGGGGTCGAAGATTATGCCAAGTTGTATATATATTAGTTGGTTAGATTGCATGGGGTGCCTTTTTCTATCATTTCGGATCATGGTGCTCAATTAACTTCTCACTTTTGGAGGTCATTCCAAAGAGGTTTTGGGACCAAGGTTATGCTTAGGGCGACTTTTCATCCTCAAACAGATAGTCAAGCCGAGAGGACTAGCGAAACTCTTGAGGATGTGCTTAGAGCTTGTGTTTTAGATTTTAAGGATAATTGGGATGAACATCTTCCACTTATTGATTTTTCTTACAACAATAGCTACCACTCAAGCATTCGTATGGCTCCCTTTGAAGCTTTATATGGTAGGTGTTGTAGATACCCGACTGGGTGGTTTAAAGTGAGGGAAATGGCTTTGCTAGGTCTGGATTTGGTCATGGAGGACTTGGATAAGGTGAGGTTGATAAGGGAAAGATTTAATACAACCCAAAGTAGAAAAAGAGCTGATCCAATGTGAGGAGAAGAGATCTTGAGTTTAAGGTCGGTGATTGGGTTTACTTGAAAGTCTCACCCATGAAGGGTGTGGTCTGTTTTGGCAAGAAGGGGAAATTAAGCCCAAGGTTTGTGGGTTCTTATAAAGTTTATAGGAGAGTGGGTAAGGTTGCTTATGAGTTGGAGTTGCCTATGGAGATGAATATGGTGTGGGTGACCCAAGTGCTATAGTGCCCTTGGATATTGTGGGTGTTATAGAAGATAATTTGACCTATGAGGAGGTCTCGGTGAAAATTTTTGATAAACAAGTGAAGTGGTTGAGAAACAAATATGTAGCTTCCGTCAAGGTCCTTTGGAGGAACCAACAAGTTGAAAGTGCCACATGGGAAGCCGAGGCGGACATGAGAAAGAAATATCATATCCATTCCACTTTACTCAAGCCAAAGGTACTAATTAAGTCCCCTGCATGATTTCAAGTCTTAAGTTTTAGCACTTATGTTATTTTGCACGCATTCATGTTCATGGTAACAACTTTATGGTGATTTTTGACACTCATGTTGAGACTTTTTGAAAATGTTGTTTAAATGCATTTGTTGCATTCATGTCAGACTGAAATCTTCATGATTACTTCTCTTATGCCTATTTTTTGACATTCGGGGACGAATATTCCCAAGGGGGAGATATTATAACACCCTAAAATGTGCTTCAGAATGCCCATAATAGTAATTTCTATATATCTCAAAATTCGTGCTTGATATCAAACATCCAACTCCATATTCTCAATCAAGGGGCAACAATTGAGTGGGTAATGGGTATAACTTAGATTTTGCAGGGCCCATAGCAAAAAATAAATTTCGCTAATGTTTGATTTCCAAAGAGCATCCACGCGTTGGCCGCGACGCGCTAGGGACGTGGAGCAGTACAATTTTTTTCCTTCGCATTTGGTCCGAGTTGCAAACCAGTACAAATTTTTGCTTAATTTTTCTGTGTTTTCCAAGGGCATTAGGTCATAACTCCATGCCCACTTGTGGGTAAAAACACCCATACTTGGCCATTTTTCAACTCTATATCTCTCAAAACCCTCACAAAAATCGCTGCAAGACTTAACCAAATATCTCATTCCAAATTCAAGGATTTCAAGCTTAACTTTAGAACTCAAGGATTCACTTCAAGCTCTAAGTATCATTCAAGCTCATATCAAGAGAACCCAAGTTTGAGGTATGTGGTTTCATCCATTGGGTCCTTTCACCCATGGAGCCCAACGTTCCTTTTTATGAAAATTGTCTGATTTCAAGTTGTATTACTTATGGGTATCTCTTATTATGAAATATGAGCATGAATTATGTTGGGGTTTTATGAAATGTTGATTGAATATGCATGATTATCTATTTCAAGCTTATATCATGAAGTGGTTTTTGTCCATTAAGAGTATGCATGTTTTGAGCTATGAAACTATGATCTATTATGAGTTTTAATGATGGATTTCAAGGTACCCTACATGAGGGTTTTACTACATGTTGGTGGGTTGATTTGCATTAAGTTTTTTCATCTTAAACACCCTCGAATTGCATGATTTTGAATAAGTATCACGAACCCACCAAGTATTTGATAGAATGTCAAGTCAAGAATTCTCAAGTTATTGATGATCTGTTACATGATTTACAATTCAAATGACTTTACGATAAGGGCTTCCATGTATGTGTTGAATTCACGAAAAGTATCTACGATGTTGCAAGTATCAAGTTAAGCCCTATTTCAAGATTGTTACCTCTTGTGAGCTATTCATGTTAAAGCAAGGATCATGCATGACTGTTATCTATTCTCATGTGCGAGTTAGGCTCACTACTAAAGGTCAAGCATGTTTATGAGCTACTCAAGTCATGTTATCATGTCTCTTATAAGTTATTCATGTTATGAATAAAGTATGATTATTTTAAGTATTCCGTGGGATTAAACTTAGCACCAATTGAGGCTTAAGATGCGGGCTCAACTCAAGGGGTCCTTATGTAAAGTCTTAGTCTCTAAACTATGTGCCAGCATAAGATTATACATGATCTCTTTTATGGCTTTCTAGTGGATCCATCTAGTTATACCACACCTTGTTGAGAGGGTGACATCCCTCAATCACCATGAAAAGGAGGTGGCATGCCTCAGATTATTCATTGTATGGCTACCACAGCAAGTAAACTGCACCTTGTCAAAGGGGTGACATGCCTCGATCACTTTGTCGAGGGGGTGACATGCCTCGATCACCTTGCCAAGGAGGTGACATGCCTTAGATTCCAAGTAGTAGCTCGCTTAGTCTATGTCGGTTAAGGTCTTTTCCCACACATGTATTAGGTACTATGCATGTTGTATGATTTACAAGCATGTTTTACTTCAAGTATTAATCATGCATGTGTTAGACCCCGCACTTCATTAAATTAAGGATAACGATCCAATTGGGAAATTTTGTTGTGGATATCATGCAAGTTGAACTTAAGTAAAATTATGGTGCGTGATTATAGAGTCAAGTGAATTTGGCATG
>JAPFFP010042465.1:0-14095 GCA_026153255.1 Solanum medicagineum
TATCAATTTAATGAATCATAAAATATTTCATTGTAACAAGTAAATAGAAAAGAATAAAACTATTATTATGAACAAATAAAAATAAAATACATCAAGCATATAATAGAAAAAAAGAATAAAATGAATATACCAATATGATATCGAGACTCGAGATGCTGAATGATGGTGATTGATGAACAAGAACTTTTTTCTTCCAAAGAACTCACAAGTCACAAACATATAAATATAAGGAGTGTATCAATTTTTTTATTTTTATCTAACTATAGTTCTAGTTGATAAAGAACTTAAAAGGATTTTTAAGTTTTATTTCAATTTTATTTCTAAAAGAAAAGAACAATACATTGCTTTTGAATGAAATAAAATGGGTCAATAGATTTTGATGAGGGGGAAAAGGAAAGTGTTTTAAATAATGGAGAGTATACAGAGGGTACCTAGGACGTGTTGGCCACCAACAGGCTGTTCAACCACATGAGCTGCGTGTATCTTGGTGTAAAGGGTGTGCTTTTATTTTATTTATCTTAGATTTTTATTAATATGTATATAAATATGTATATTGGTAAAAGTTTTCAACAAAGCCGTGTCACATGACACCCCTTCCATATACTTAAATCCACCCCAAGTAAATCAACATGGTCATTATAGGGCATATCAAGATGAAGACGATTCACATTCGCCTTATTATTTCATGAATAGATATTCTTAAGTAATACACATAGAATAGTCAACATGAATACATTCACTTGCATATAGGAATCAATTATCAGACTCTAGACCCTTTGATTTATCACAAGTTCCAGGGTATCTAGCTGACCTAACAATTTCTTACACATGAATTTACGAGGTTCGCCAACCATTCCAATGCAGTATACTACGACCAATAATCAAGTCTAGACCATTATGGGTAGTCATAGACTAATCCCAACCCACATAGTAGTTCTGGTTCTAACATTCATTAACATACCCGTAGCCATCCTTACTTTATAATCAAAGATATAATCATGATCTCTTTTATCAATCTACATTATACTATGCGACAGAAACCAAGTTTGGTACTACTCAAGAAGAAAAATCTAGTTTACCTACACGGTGAGCGGATGTTGCATGATTTCAGCATGATTACCGTTTTCCAGATGACTAAAGATAGTGGCAGGCTTGCGTGATATGCATACAAGCTACCTATACATCATGAGTTTATAGCTAAAATTTTCAGGTCTGAACACGGAAAGGATGATTTAACTAACCTAGGACAACACAACAGAAGTAGGGTAAAATAGAGAAAGCTGGCTAAGGTTTTGCCTCACTTCATCTTGCTATAGTGGAAGGATTCCCATTATGGACATTGAATTCCTCCCACTACGGTGGGGTAGACGTCAGTCCTGGGATGGAAAAATTTCTAAGGATTCTCCCTTCTTGTAACATCCCTTAATTCTTTTCACCTAGTCTGAGTAGATGCACATAGAAAACTAAGAAAAATGACTGAGAAAAATTACTGGAAGAGGAACCACGAGGGCCATCTACGGCTGTAATACTCCGCAAGTTGTGAGGTGGGAACAGAACCTTCAAACTCAAGCTAAGTTATCTAGCAAGCCTTCAATACAAGATTATTTATGTGGTTTGGGTTTATTATGGGTCTCCTACATCAAGCCAAGTTCAAAGGAATACCATTTTCTAAGCTTCTCACAAAAATCGATAGAAGGGTCAACTTTAAAGGGTCATATATCTTAGTTCAAAAGGAACTGGGTGGCCCACGAGCTATCCAATTGAAACTCTTTGAATTAGCTTTCTAATGCCTCTGGTTTCACCTCATTTAGAGTTCAAATGAAGAAGTTACACCTGCTTTCGTAAAGCCCTCCTGTGCTATGTTGCCTCCATTTTTCTAAGGCAAGCCACACGGGCACCTATACAGGTCATGTGGCTTCTCACGAACTGTGGGAGTGTATTATCATAAAATTTATTCCCAAAATTATATTTTAAATGTGGAATCATATCTTGTAACTTGGTACTTTCATATAGAAGCTTGTATAGCCCGTGAAGCTCCATACGGTCCGTGAGACCTTCATTAGAAGCACCCTTGACTTAAAGAAAATTTGCTAAAATTTTCTAAGTGTGGCCTTGCGGGCACCTATATGGTCCATGTGACTTCAAACGCCCCTTGAGGCCTCCAGGGAGACCTCCTTTATAAAATTTCAAAAAAAAAATTATCAAGCCAAGTGTAGTCTCATGGGCACTCACAAGGACCCCGTGTGACATCACACGGCCCATGAAGCCCCCGTATAGATGACCTTTTGTAAAAATTTTCTAAGTATGTGTTATCCTTTGTCTAGTGAAATTTTTTCTAAGTGAGGTTCACGACCAAGTTCACGGACCGTGTAATGTCACACCGGCTGTGAACCCTCCCTTGAAGTTGTGACGTGCAATTTTTCTACTTGTTTCATTAATGGCGTTTTCGTAAATATGGTTCATTCTAGTGGTCTTTTATGACTTCATATGCTTCCTAAATACTTCCTAGTGACCTAAACCCTATTCAAAATATTCAATTTCATTTTCTCTCATTTGAAAACTCTCTCAAACCTCTCTCAAAGAACTCTTGCGGATTGAAGACTTGGGGATTCAAGGAAAGCAAAGCTCTTCCTTCTTCAAAGTTTCTCTTGAAACTTCTTCATTAGCCAAGGTATTTGGGTTTTGATCCTTGGCTCCTTTCAATCATGGAGACCCAAATACTTTCAAGTAATTTTCATGAATTTTTAGCTATTTTAAGTTGGGATTTTTAAATATTGTGATTCCTTAAATTCAAGTTATGTATGTGTTATGCTTATCTACTGATTTTAAGATGATTAAAACTTTGAAATATTGAATTACATTATTATTATGAATATTTGAATATGCATGGTCCCTTTTAAGTTTGATCTAAGCATGGGTGGTTTATCTTATGGTTTAAATGTGGATTTAGTTATGGATTTACCTCAATTTCATATTATATTATTGATTTTAGATTAAATCTCAATTACCCATGCTATTTCCCATATTATTCATGGCATATGCATTCATTTAACTTGGATTTTATGAAAATTATGAAGTGGGTTAAGCCCACATATGTTTATAAATATGATTTTAATGAAAATATGTTATGAACAAGAATTGAGCATGAATCTATGAACATGAGTGTGATACTAGTTGAATACCATTATTACATAATTTGCTAGCAATATGAACTTGAGTTTTACATGAATACGAATTATATGGGTGTGCATATGATATGAAATCTTGCATGAGTATGTAATCACAAGTGTGCAATAATGAGGATGGGCACAACCCTCTCTTTATACAATGCATAGATGAGGATAGGTATAACCTTCCCTATGCACATATATGTATGAGTTAAGTGTGTATTGATGGGGATGGGCACAACCCCCCCTTTACACAATGCATAGATGAGAATAGGTACAACCTTCCCTATGCACATATATGTATGAGCTAAGTGTGTATTGATGAGGCAGAACACAATCCTCCCGTTATACAATGCATAGATGAGGATAGGTGCAACCTTCCCTATGCACATGGTTATATGAGCTAAGTGTGTACCGATGAGGATGGACATAACCCTCCATTTACACAAGGTATAGATGAGGATAGGTACAACCTTCCCTATACAATGTCATGTCATGAGCTAAGTGTATATTAATGAGGATGGGTACAACCCTCCCTTTACACAATTCAGGCAAGAAGTGACTCATTGAGTGCTAGTATATGTGGTTTATGGCTACTCTATAATTTTTATGTGACATATTGTGCATGATAACATCATCTTTCTTTCATGTTGCATGCTCGCATACTAGTACATTCAAACGTACTAACGCATACTTTTCCCTACATGATCTAACCATGTAGGGACCAGAGACTACATTCATCCACTGCTTGACGACTATTTGGTGGAGAAAGTTGTTGTCGTGAGTCCTTTCTTCTAAGGACAAGTCACCATCCATCTATCTTATATTGCTTTCGTTCATGCTACCATTTATTTTAAGGGTGAGCTCGAGACATGTCTTGGCCCCCGTCCTTTATGACTAGAGGCATTGTTGGATATCTTGTAGACTCTAGTACAGATATATGTTATGTGTCGATGTTTGGAGCTTATGATCATGGCTATATTTAGGATATGACTATTATGACTTGATTATGAGTACTTTTATGCAATTATGTTGTGGTATGGAAATTGAAAAATCCTAAGTCTCATATTTCTCCATAGCGTGAGTCCTACTTTCTCGACCCTTAGAATTATATGTTTACTATTTATATACGCTTCCAAACCAATAATGTGAATATGGATATTTTGAGGCTTGTTTGGGGACTCTTGGGTTTCCATTCACCATGCCACTACTAGACCCTTGGTCCAAATAGTGATAAACGACCCGTAGAAGAGGCCTCGTAAATCCCCAAATGACTTGGTAAAATTTTTTAAGTCTGAGCCCCATGTACGAGACAACATACAACCCATATAACAATCCATGACGCATAGTAAGGTTTCGTTAGTCGGTAATCCAAAAATCAACTTTTCAGTATGTTGAGTTACGAGTTATCAGAAGGCCCGCAGAAGCATTTACGGCTCGTAGAAGAGTCTTCGTAGATTCTATGTCAAATTTAAGTAGCTCAAACTCTTGGACACCTTACCTACGAGAGGCCATCTACAACCCGTAGACGTGGTCTCGTAGATCCTGTCGATTATTTTAGGAAGGGTATTTTTGTCTATTCCTGTCCCCTTTTAATCCAATCCTTGGACGTTTTAGACTTAATTAGAGTCCTAAACATAACCCTAAGCATATTTTCACCTGTCATTCATGCTTAGAAATTCTTGAGAGCACTAGAGGAGGGAGAAAAATGAGGGTTTCAAGTTCAAATGCGAGGATAAACTGAAGTTTGATTTCCTCTTTTATTTCCAGATATATAAGGCTTACTAAAGTGTTGAACTACGTTCATTCAGATGTCTTTTCACCAATTTGGGTCAAAGTTGAGAATAAGAGTTGAGATTTTAAAAATCCTATTATCCTAATACTGAATTTACTACATTCATTATGAATTCTTACGACAATGTATGTGATACTTGTTGTATTGCATAACTGCTGATATGAAATTGAGATATACTTTCATACTTGATAGTATGAACCCTACATGACTTTTATGAAATTCTGTACATGGTTTGAGTTGAGGCTTGAGTGTGATTACCTGAGTTGAGTATCTTGAGCATAATTGAGCATGAGAAGCATGTTGCATTTTAATCATAGGAACTTTTAACATTTTGCTTGCATTACATGGTGAGTCCAATTGAGTGAGTCCAAATTATTGTTTGAGTCTGAGTTGAGCCTGAATTATTTCCTTGATTGACTAAGTTGATGAGAAAATGAGATGAGCTGAGTTAAAGTAATGCAATGAGGTTGATATTTGAGTTGATTGATTGAGTATTATTTAGATTTGAGTTGATTGATGAGTTGAGCATGCTTTAGTCCTTGGAGGAGTATCGAGCATCGAGTTGCGAGTGAGTAAATAACTACTCTAACCCACAAAACTATGTTGCTAGCGTAAGGTAGTCGTGCAACATTAACTGGCGACTCTTGTCCCAAAAGATGGACATCATTTTGGATCCATGAGAGAGTTGATCGTCATTTAGCTTGGCAAGTTTAGGATGGGCATAGCAACGACATCGTCTTCGTTGTGCATCACCAAACTAAAGGTGGTGGGATTGGATGTCGGTTAAGACAAACTCCTAAGAAAACATTGATTGAGCATAATATTTCTAAACTAAATTAAACACTACTGAGTCTATGTTTAAGAGCATGATTTATTAGATGAGTCGTGAGTTGTTTGAGTTGAGGTGAGTGAGTTGAGCTTTACTTTCCTGAGCTATTTTACAGACCAGTATATTCCATGTACTGGCGTCCATTTGAACTTGCATCGTTCCATGATATGGTGATAGAGAACTTCAACCCGCGCATCGTTGAGGTCCAATTCAGTGCATTCCCATAGTTTTTCTGTCCACATGTTCACAGGGAGTGCAGTAAATTACCTTGGACAACTTTAAATTTCCCAGCAGGTATATTTCATACATAGGCACTTAATCAGGCTAAACGAGTCACACATAAGCACTTAGCCAGGCAATACCATACACATATTCATTTTGGTCATGGGTATATCAACAGTCACACCAAAGATGCTACTCACAAATTTACAAGTTCAACCCTAGTTTAGATCATATCTCATGTGATTTTAGGCATCGCGTCAAATATCGATAGTTATTAAAGCAATACAGCAATCATAATCATAATTTCAAGTACATCCAACACAAGCAATTCAGAATTATTTGGCAAGGTCTTCATGAATGATCCTTAGTAAATAATCTATGTGTTCAGACCACTTTCAATTGAAACTTGTAGGTTCCAACTTTTCTTTGCTTGTGTTCCTTCTGTTGCGACAATGGCATAGGGTTACTTTCATCAAGATACCACAAGAAAGGACAGAAGAAACACAATGACTTCTTAGAATGCTTCATAGCTTCTTGAAGATTAGATCGTTAAAAATAGCATGGGAAACTATATAGAATTAAGATGTAAGATCTCTAAATGGCATGAGACCTTTTGTGGATCTGATCCAAAGTAAATAATATCACATCATATTAAAAGTGTCTATTAGTTTATTTAGCCCATTAGGTAATTAATGTTCAATATTTATTCTACTTTTGTTGCTTTTATTGTGAAGATATTTTTTATTTACATACAAGAAATCATTGTGTTGGCAATAGGCCAAAGATGAGCAATTTAATTGTTTCAAAAAAATAAAATTTTTATCCATAAATTTTCACAAACTTGAATGATCATATAAATAATAAAGGAAAAATTTTATAAGTAGCATTTATAAGCTAATATATTTTAAGTTATAGCAGCATTTTTTTCTTTCGAGTTTTAAAAGAAAAAATATCAACCTATAACAGTTTTTCATTTTTTTATTTGGATTTTAAAAAAATAAAAAAAATAAAATATTTAAATCAACAATTATTAAACGTAATTGATATATTTTGAGGAGAGGATAATTGAAATAAATCTCACTTCCTTAAATCTCTCAAATTAGTTCACTAATTATGGCTATTAATTATCTTTTAAAATATATTTGTTTTCATTTAGACTCCTTACCTTTTACAAATCTTCTACTTTTATCCATCCTTGTTTACGTCTGAAAAAATAAAAAAAAATCATTTGAATTGCGATGGAGATTGACGATTTCGTATCCATTTTAATACAACATGGTGGTAGATGAGATTCGACAGGTTAGACTATTTCTGGTACTTTCGTTGGCATAATTATGTGGAAAATTCATTTTTAACAATAAAATTTGTCTGCGTTATCCACACAAGAAGGATGGAAAAGAAAAATCAGAAATTAAGTTTTTATTTTGCTGTTTTATGATGTTTTTTAATATATGTTTATGCAGGAAAATATGTAGATTTTAAAGTGGAAGAAATTATGTACGATTCTCGCGCTCTGTATAAAGATCTAGTTGATGTAATAGCTGCGTAGATAAGTATTGATACCTATATGTATGAGCTGAAAATTAAGTATCTCACTAGTCAAAGGTGTCCACCAATATGTACACACAATGATATGGGAGGTCGTATGGACTTGAATCAAATTTTCTTCTGAAAAATAGTTTGGGTTAATATCAAATTCATGCGAAGATGCATATATTACCCCAGTTTTGACTATTCATAACTCCAAAATAAACAAACCCACATAAATAATAAGTTGTAACACCAAAAAACAGATACTAAAAAATATAGTATCAAACATATTTAGACGTCTCCTAAAAGGTAACAGAAAGCTGAAAATATGTCTATTATTTTAAAGTTGATCTACCTAGTCTTGGTCTTGAAAATTTAGAAATGCCTGGAGTAGGCTATCTAGCAATTCGAGGACCACCAAATTTGCTGGCAACAGCTGTTCTAGTGACCTCACTCTCGCTAATGGTGCATTTGCTGTTTTTTAATCTTCCATACTGCCATAACAGGGCGTCGTACCTTTGCTGGTGATATTTTGCATCAATTTCAACATCATGCATGTTAAAAACATCATTGCTAATAAATTCCAAAAAACGCACATTATGATCCAGAATGCACATTATACAAGTTGAAATCAAATGTGTGGTTTATATAAAAAAATACACTAAGAACATGTCATGGTTATACCAATTTTATGCCAGATATATAGTAAGGGCATGCCGGGATCACACAAACAACATCCCGCCAAAAATCCAAAACAAAAATCAAAAATCCAAACAAAAAAATATGCCTAATATAGATTGCATTCAAATAATATATGTGAAATTTTCAAGTCAATAGTCATGCCAAATTTAAACAAAAAAAAATTCGATAACATCAACTCCTACTGTATTATTACATCATTGTGTGTTTTATCCAAATAGAAGTTTTAAACATTATATAAATTTGAATGTGAGATATATATTAATATTGTACCTATACTACAAAAATACAGTCACTTGGCATCTAAAACTTCGTGTTTTTAATAAGTATAAAACCGATTTGGCATTGTAATCAAAACGGAGCAAACATTAGCCCTAATATAGTCACATGCATATTTAAATAATGCCATGAAAATTATCTTAACATCAGGTTTTGCCTTCGGTTGCTTTGGAATTCTTGAATCCTCTTTGAATGTTTCATTGGCCTTTTTCTTTGTAGATTTCGAGGACTCTCATCTGTAAATAGTCTTTGCTTTCTTTGAAACATTCAATTGTACAAAATCTGAATTTGAATCAGACTCATCAACTTCATTGGGATGCTTTGTGGAATAGGAATTGCTCTCTTGATCTCCTTTCTTTTCTGCGGGTTTTGAGCAAAGGGAGTTAAGACCTCTCTTCTTTATATGCACATCTTGACAATTGAGCCTAGGGCACTTTCTTGTGTGGTTGGTGCTTTTTGATTTTTGTTCATTATTTTAAGGATCAAAATAATGCAGAAGCAATTAAGAATGGGGCGACAATGAAGAACACAACAATGATTTTTTTGTTCGAATTAGGTGTAATGAGAGAGAGAAAGGTGTAACACCCGATGAAAAGACCAAAATACCTCTATAATCGACCTTACACGTAAGGTGTCTTTCCATGCTCCGTTTGCAAGTTCGACACCGGATTTGCGATCAGTGCGAAAAGCTGAGTCGGAAAATGGTCTCGACTCCACTTTTAGCGAAAAAACGCAAATTAATTTTTCCCAAGAAAATAAAAAACAGTGGGGTTTTTGCGTCCCTTTCGCGACGTAGGAAAGACGCAGAACTACACTTAGGTTTTTTCTGAAAATTTGATGAAACTGGAAAATTTGCGAAAAAGTGAGATTTAACACTAGTGCGCGTCGTGCATTAGTGTAAAATTGGTGCAGTTTTGTACTTTTAATGGGGAGGGTAATTTCGACAATTTTCACACCCCATAATCCTAAATTAGACGTTTTAAGACGAATTTAAGTCCAAAAACGTATTATTGTTCACGTTCATTTGTTCAAAAAAAAAAAAAACCCTCCCAAAAACTTCAAGCGTAAGATCAAGAACAGTTAGGGCCTTCAACAAAACTCCTCCAATTCACCAAGAATTCTTTCCAAGGTATGTAAGGTCATTAAAAATCATTATCTTGATAATATCTTTAGAAATAAAAACTAATTTTCACCCATGAACTTTCAAGTAGTAATTGAAACTGAATACCCGTGAACTGTGAAAGTATGTTGATTTTCATGATAAGTTTCATAGATTTTTGGTGAATATTATGATTGTTGGTCTTTATATCACTCAATTAAAGAATTTTTATCAAGTTATATTCATTCATGAACAAGATTTATAATTGATGAGTTTTCTTGAAAATCTTGATATTGTTTCAAGAAGAGAAAAGAATAGTTTGAGTACCCTTTTAAGCTAAGTTTAAGAATTATATTTTAAAGATTCATTTTTTTGTGTATTATCTAAGAAATCTAGTCTGATTTTGACTCACGTGAGTTGATATTAGTTTTCAAACAAGTTAAATAAGTCAGATGAGAAAGCTATGTAGTAAGCTGGGCTAAGTCCCCGAGAAACCAGATTTCAAGAATCTATAATTCTTGAAGTGTGAGCTATATAAAGTATTTTGGGAGTAGTATTGAGTACTGATATGGGTGAGAGTAGAATACATTACTCAACCTCATAAACTATGTAGCCAACATAGGATAGGATTGTACCACAATACTTATCTCATTAGCCACTGAGATGACCCAGTTTTGGGATAGATCCACTCCCCTAGTTCTTCATCTCCAACCCCGAAAAAGTACGTATCACCATGAAGCTCATAGTGGTAGTTGTCGGTTAGAGAAACTCCCCAATCTAAGAAACTAAGTTTTACTTACCAGTTTTCAGCATACAAGTCTTATGGCTATTGTTATTTTCATTTATGAATGATGATTATGTCTCTTGAGATATATTATGATATTCTGATTAAATGTTTTGGCCATCTTACATACCGTACATTCCACATACTAATTTTCTTAGGATTTGCATCATTTTATGATGCAGACGAGGTGACAGAGTTCCTCTGCAGCCGCTTCGTTGAGGGCTAGACAGCTTCCATCAAATCGGTGAGACCTCTTCTCAGTCAGAGGCTCTTGAGTTATTATGTTCTCTGTCAGTCTTTATTTCAATTTTATTCAGTTCTAGCTACTTGGAGCCTGTCCTAGTAGTCCTTTCCTACTATTTTAGTAGAGGTTCCACAAACTATGTGTTAGATACTTCAGTTCTGAATTACATTGATTTCACTGTTGAGTTATTACTTGTTTCAATTATTCATACAAGTTCAGTATTCTTATGTTGTTTATTTAAAGATTTTCCACCAATGTTAAGTGTTCCGCTGAGTAAGTAGCCAGGCCAAGTGGTTCGCTTGAGGCCAGAAATGGTTTTCGAGTGTCGGTCATATCCTGGGGATAGGCTCGGGGCGTAACAAACTTGGTATCAGAGCATAGAGTTCAAGATTCATAGGGAGTCTACGGAACCGTGTCTAGTAGAGTCCATATTATTGGTGTGAAGCGCGTCACACTTATAATAGGGAGGCTACGGGACATTAGGAAGTGTCATCATTGATTGCTATTCTTTGTCTCATGCTTCAGAATATATCTCTGTAAAGTCCCTTCTAACTCGTGCGTTCACACTATGTTTTCAGATCATGCCTCCTCGCAAACCTAATGGACCTGTAAGGGGCAGAGGATGCCTCGCCAGGAGAATCACAAACTAGCCTGGTCGAACTCCTAAGGAACCTAGAGGTTCAGTTGTGCCTGTGAAGCAGACACAATAAGCTGACATCACCAATGTTGAGCTTTGCCAGGCAATTCAGACTTTGGCTCAGGCAGTAACTACTCAGGGATGTCGCCAGGGAGATGGCAGGAATGATGGGGCAGATACCACCAAGTTAGGGAGTTTCTGAGGATGAACCCGCCAGAGTTCACAGGGTCTAACGTGAAGGAAGATCCTGAGAACTTCATTGAGGAGCTCCAGAAGGTGTTTCAGGTGATGCGTATAGGTGATGCTGAGCGGGTTAAGTTGGTTGCCTACCAGCTCAAGGGGGTAGCTAGAATTTAGTTCGATCATTGGAAAGGGAGCAAGGCAGATAAGGGTGCCAACTATTAGTTGGGTGGTATTCGAGGAAGCCTTTTTGGGACAATACTTTCCTAGAGAGATGAGGCAGCCTAAGGTAAGGGAATTTCTGAACTTAAAGTAAGAGAATATGAGTGTACGGGAGTACAACCTCAAGTTTACTCAATTGTCCTAGTACGTTCCAGCCATGGTGGCGGACATGCATACTAGGATGGATCTGTTCGTGTCCAGGCTCTCTCGAATGACTAAGAGAGAGGGCAGGAACGCGATGTTGATTAGGGATATGGATATATCCCATTTAATGACATATGTTCAGCAGGTAGAGGAGGAGAAGATGCAGGATAGGGAGGAGTTTAGGAGATACATGGCCAAGACATCTGGCCAGGAGTCAGGAAGAGAGGGACTGGAGGTGGAAGTCACTCATCTTTCCAGCCTAAGACAGCCGGACCAGTACCTTCATATGCTAGTGCACCTGCACCTCCATCTGCTCGTACATATGCACCAAGAGTTAGGAATGAGTAGAGTTCACAGCACCGTAGGTTCTCGGGCAGCTAGTCACATGGTAGCGTAGCTCAAGGACCAATCGTTATCTTACTTATCGTAAATGTGGTAGGTCTCATCCCGGAGAGTGTCTTATGGGCACAACGGTTGCTTCAAATATGGTCAGGTGGGCTACTTCTTGAAGAATTGTCCTATGGCGAAGCAGAATATGAGAGATAACAGATTACAAAAAGTTTCTTCAGCACCACAGGGTAAGCCACCTCACAGAAGCACTACAGCAGGAACAAGCGGAAGCACAAATCGCTTGTATGCCATAGGCACCAGACAAGAGCAGGATAACTCACCAGATGTGGTCATGAGTATGCTCAAAATCTTTACTTATAATGTCTATGCATTATTAGACCCAGGTGCTACTCTGTCATTTGTAACCCCATATGTAGCTGTGAAGTTTGGGGTCAATCCAGAACGTCTTCTTGAGCCTTTCAGCGTTTCTACCCCTGCGAGAGAGTTTATTTTAGCCCAATGAATCTATAGGTGTTGTCCAGTCTCTGTTTATCATAAGACTATTGCAGCTGATTTGGTGGAGTTAGATATGGTAGAGTTTGATGTCATCCTAGGCATGGATTGGCTTCATGCTGGATATGCCTCCATATATTGCAGAAATAGAGTGGTCTAATTTCAGTTTCCTAAAAAACCAGTCTTAGAGTGGAGGGGTAGCTCAGTAGTTCCCAAGGGTCAGTTTGTCTCATATCTCAAAGCTAGAAAGTTAATCTCCAAGGGGTGTATATACTACCTAGTCAGAGTTCAGGATTCTCATGCTGAGGCACCACCTCTTCAATCTGTCCCAGTTGTGAATGAGTTCCTAGAAGTCTTTCCTGAGGATCTTCCTAGAGTCCCTCCTGAAAGGGAGATAGACTTTGGGATAGACAGTCTTCCAGATACTCAGCCTATATCTATTCCTCCATACCGTATGGCCCCTTCAGAGCTAAAAGAGTTAAAGTTGCAGCTAAAAGATCTTTTAGAAAAGGGTTTCATTAGACCAAGCATCTCACCTGGGGTGTGTTACGCCGAAAAATGACCGACTTTTAAATAAAATTCGAAAATCAAATGAATGGTTTAAACTCAATTGATTTGAGAAAAAGCCAATTTTCAAAATTCGAAAGGAAAGACAGAGAGTCGCCACCTAATTTTACGGATAATTAGGAAACCATAAAAATATTTTAAAAGACTAACAGAAAATCTTTTAAAAATTCTAAGAGATACGTTCGGGTTCACATTTCCATTTCAAGAAGGTTTTAAGCACTTTAAATGGCCGCTAAATGCGATTATCCGACGATTAAGTGATTTGACTAACTTTGATTTTTTGATTTGACTTTGAAAAGATTGACCAATTCGATATTGATTAATTTTAAAAAGGGCTAGCCTAAACTTGAAAAGATTTGACAAAATTTGATTAGACTTAACAAAACCGAAAGTAATTGACTAAACTTGAAAAATTGAATTAAAATGATAAAAATGACATTCTTATTTTTTATTATTATTTTTTTTATGGAAAATATTTTTTAAAATAAATAAAATTAAATAAGAGCAACATAAATGGTTTGACATGCCGTGGAATCTAATTAGATGGAAACCAATAACAAAATGTTAGCATACAAATAAATACAAGTATATAAATAAATATAAAATAAATGAAGAGAGTTGAAGTGATCTCGGGCCTTTGTCCCATTTAAACATTTTGTATTGCCACTTTGGGCCTTTCGGATCTATGCGTGTCACGACCCGAAAATTGGGCGTGACGGCACTCGCTCAATCCCACCAGAGCAAGTCAGCCTTCACTTTAAAAAGGATATAATAACAAATATGCGGAAGCTTTTTAAATAAATAAACTCAAACTGAGAATTTTCATAACTTAAATCCCACCCAAGAACAGGTTG
>JAPFFP010042466.1:0-14095 GCA_026153255.1 Solanum medicagineum
GAGTTGTTTCATCTCATACGCATTTCATTATTTGTGTAACGTACTCTTTTCATTGTCATATTATCTTGTATGATTATCTACATGTCACATGTTACATATACAGCCTTACAACTCCAATATTGTGACCACCAAAAGAATCATCTTAAAGGTAATCGAAAGGTAAAGTATATTACTTATTGATGGGTGGTAACTCGAGGGATGGAAGAATCACCTAGTCAGGATCGATCCTATCATGGGGGTAGCCCAAGGAGTTAAAGGAAAGGCCTAACTAGGGGTGATCCCGATATAGATTTACCACTTATCAGATGGTCATTTGTATTACATGTTGTGGACAGATTATACAGTAAAAGTAAAGTAATAAAAAGAACATAAAGTACATGATCCCATAGTATAACAAAAGGTGGTCTCTTATCCTACACCAGTGCATAGTTTCATTTGAGTTGTTACTTCATATATAGTATTTCCTGCCTTACATATTTGGTACATTATCTCATACTGACGTTACTTACTAGGGACCTACATTTCATGCTGCAGGTACAGGTGCTAGTAGATCTCCTCAGTAGGAGTATAGGATATCCAGTTGTTGTTACCAAGCTCCAGGTTGCTTCAGAGCTTTGTGTGTCTAGAGCTTATATTTTGGTATTGTATAATTAGTCAAGGCAGGGCCTATCCTGACCATTATCAGATACTTTTCCTTATATAGAGGCTTTGTAGACTATGTAAATTAAAGTGTGGTCATGTCTCCTACTTTAGACAATGGGGCCGCAATGGCCTAGCCATATGTATTTCCTTTTGGTTTGTTATTACTGTTTACTTTCTTAAAGGCATGTTGAATGAAGAAATCCTTTATAATATATATATAGAAAGCGCATGGATATAGGTTGGTTCTCCCGAGCCTTATCGACAACGGGTTCCAGTCCGCCTTAACGGGACTTTGAGCATGACAATTACATTATCTCCCCCTTGGGATCATTCATCCTTGAATGATGAGAAAATCTAGGGATTTAGCTCAAGGCACGAATCTCCCTATGGGCTCTAACAATCAACCATCTCTTATCTCACCCATGAAATCAATAAATCAAGAAATTCAACAAGTAAAATAATCAAACGGTCAATACATCACATCAATCCTCACTCGGACTCTAGAACTCTATCGTCTATCATACTAAGAATGAAAGAAGGACTAAAGGAATGGGAATTCAAGCATTTAGAGGGAATTAATTACCATCAACTCTCTCATCTTCAGTAGACAGGAATAAATGAGGCTATTTGGCCTTCCTATCCTCCTCCGCCTCCCAAGTAGCTTCTTGTATGAATTGGTTCCTCCACAATACTTTGACGGATGCAATCTCTTTGGTTCTCAGCTTACGAACCTGACGATCAAGGATTTGGACAGGAACCTCCTTATAACTCAGTCTGTCTTTCACTCTAATACTCTCGACAGGCACTACCAACTGTGGATCTCCCCAATACTTGTTAAGCATGGAAACATGAAAGACGTGGATGGTCGCTAACTCTGATGGTAACTCTAACTCATACACCACATTGCCCAGTCTCTTTATGATTTGAGAAGAGCCAATGTACCGCGGACTTAACTTTTCTTTCTTTCCAAACCTCATTACACGTTTAATAGGCGAGACTTTCAATATACCCAATCATTGACCGCAAACTCTAAGTCTCTCCTTCTGACATCTGTGTAGGATTTCTGTCGACTCTGTGCAGTCCTCAACTTCTCTCGAATGATCTTCACCTTTTCCATAGCTTAGTGGACCAGGCCTAGTCCAATCAACTCTGCTTCACCTACCTCAAACCATCCAATCAGTGACCTACACTTCCTCCCAAAAAGTACCTCATATGGGGCCATCTGAATGTTCGAATGGAAGTTATTATTGTAAGCAAACTCTATCGAAGGCAACTGGTCAAACCAATTACCTTTAAAGTCAATGGCGCAGGCTCTCAATATATCCTCTAACGTTTGAATAGTACTCTCTGTTTGGCTATTTGTCTGTGGCTGAAAAGCAATGCTAAGGTGCATTGTATCCATACTATTCTGAAAGGATCTCCAAAATCAGGTGGTTAATTGAGCTCCTCTATCTGAGATGATAGACAGAGGGATTCCATGTAGTCTAACAATCTCCTGTATATATAGCCGAGTGTAGTGGTGTCATTCGTCTTGATTGCTATTAAGTGTGCAGATTTTGTCATCCGATCAACTATCACCCAAATTGAATCATGCTGTTTGCGGGTCCTCATTAAGCATGTGACAAAGTCCATGTTAATCATCTTCCACCTCCACTCTGGAATCTCAAAGTTCTGAGCTACTCTATATGTCCTTTAGTACTCAACTTTAATTTGTTGGTAATTTGAGCATTTTGAAACGAACTCAACAATGTCTTTCTTCATTCCATTCCACCAGTAGACTTACCTCAAGTCATGGTATATCTTAGTAGACCCTAGGTGGATGGAATATCTGAAATTGTAACCCTCTACCATGATCCTCCCTCGAATCAACATCTAGAACACATAGTCTGCCTTGATGCCTCAATACCCCATCTCCCCCTTTGGTGAAAGCCATCATATTTTGCTTATGTACATCCTCTTTCAACTGTAATAAGATGGGGTCTTGATCTTGTTTCTCCTTCACCTCTATTACTAGAGATGATCCAAACCCATTATGCACAAGAACTCCTCCTTCGCCTACTTTTTCTAATTGAACTCCAATCAGTGCCAGTATGTGAACCTTCCTGACTAACTCTCTCTTCTCCTCCTCCACATGGGCATTGCTTCCCATGGACGACCTGCTAAGAGCATCAACAACCACATTAGGTTTACCTGGATGGTAGAAGATGCTCATGTCATAGTCTTTGAGCAACTCAAGGCATCTCCTCTACCTCATGTTAAGCTCAATCTGGGTGAAGATCTATTGCAAGCTCTTGTGGTCTGTGAATACATCAACATGTGCTCCATAAAAATAGTGGCGCCATAGTGTAAGAGCAAATACTACTGCCGCCAATTCCAAGTCATGAGTGGAAGAATTCTTATCATGCGCCTTCAGTTGTCTAGAAGTGTAGGCAACAACCATCCCTCTCTGCATCAACACACATCCCAATCCCACTCTCAAAGCATTTGCAACAGATAACAAATCCATTCGTTCCATCAGGCAAGGTCACTGGTGCAGTAGTTAATCTCTTCTTTAGCTCTTGGAAACTTCTGTCACACTTGTCAGACCATTGAAACTTGACCTTATTTTTAGTCAGTTTAGTCAATAGTGCGGATAGGGAAGAAATTCCATCAACAAACCTCCGGTAATAGCCAATACAAGAAAACTCCTTATCTCACTCGGTGAGGTTGGCCTTGGCCAGTTCTTAACCACCTTGATCTTTTAAGTATCAACTTGAATTCCATCTCCAGAAACCACATGACCCAAGAAAGCCACAGATTTGAGCCAAAACTCACACTTAGAAAACTTTTCATATAACTTATTATCTCTGAGCGTCTGCAACATGATTCTGAAGTGATTGACATGCTCCTCCTCATCTCTGGAATACACCAGAATATCGTCGATGAACACTATCATGAATATGTCAAGATACTATTTGAATACTCTATTCATCAGGTCCATAAAGGTCGCAGGTGCATTTATCAACCCAAGCAACATCAATAAGAATTCATAGTGTCCATATCGTGTTCGAAAAGCCATCTTAGTGATGTCACATTCCCTCACTTTCAATTGGTGATAGCCTGATCTGAGGTCTATCTTAAAGAAAATAGTAACACCGTGGAGTTGGTCAAACAAGTCATCAATCCTCAGAAGGGAATACTTATTCTTGATTGTCACCGTATTCAACTGACGATAGTCTATACACATACTCAGGGAGCCATCCTTCTTTTGCATGAACAAGACCAGAGTGCCCCACGCACAGACACTAGGCCTTATGAATTCGTTTTCTAGCAAATCCCTTAATATCTCTTTCAACTCCACAGGGGCCATTTTATAAAGTGGAATAGAAATAGGCTAGGTGTTAGAAAGAACATTAATTTTGAAGTCGATCTCCCTATCAGGAGGGACTTTGGGCAGATCCTCAGAAAATATAGCAGGAAACTCGCTCACAATCGGGACAAACTCAAGGGTAAGGGCCTCAACATCATCAGACTTGACTTACACGAGGTGGTAGATACATCCCTTAGAGATCGGTCTTTGGGCTTTAAGGTAAGAATATACTTACCCTTTTAGCGCAACAGAATATCCCTTCCACTTAATAATAGGCTCATTGGAAAACTAAAATTTAGCATTTCGGGTAATGCAATCAACAGAGGCATAACAGGCGTGAAACCAGTCCAAACAAAGGATTACATCAACATCAACAATCTTTAACTCAATCGAATCAGCAGGAGTATTCCTATGATAGATGGACAACAGAAAATCTTTATAGATTCTCTCGACTTGAATGGACTCACCAACAGGAGTAGAAATAGAAAACGGCTCATGCAAACACTTAGGAAGGATCTCAAATCTACAAGCCATATATGGCGTCACAAAAGAACAAGTTACACCAGATCAAATAAACCATAGCAAGGAAAGGTAAAAACTCAAAGCATACCCATCAAAATATCTGTTACAACTTCTTGGTCTTGTCGATTTCCTATCGTGCACAGATGGTTTGTCTCACTGCCTATCCCTGGTACAACACCTCTCTGGTTACCCCTCATTGGTGTGCTGTGGTAGAGGATTGGACCTTATTGCCCTACATCAGACATTCCCCCCGAAAATGGCTTGTTGGTCACACTTATAGCAACCATTCCCTCTATCTCCACATTCTCCTAGATACATCCTGCCATATTTCCCACAAGGTGGCTTCCCTTTAGAGTTAAGAGTCACACTAGCTTGAGACTATACACCTTTTACCTTAAATTTTGGCTGACCTTGGGACTTGTAATCATACCTCTGGCTCAGGGTTTGTGCACTAGCTGAAGATGGTGAATAGCTAAAGGACCTCTTCTGGAAGTATGACTTATCTCCCTTACTCTGCTTGGTCTGATAGGGGTCGGGCCCTGCTAACTTGGCCTTCTTACTCAAATGCTCCTCTCTGTCCTTCTTGTACTCCCCAGTTTGCTGGGCGTAAACCATCATTCTGGAAATATCTATACCAGGGATCAGCTATACCGCCTTGCACTCCTTCTTCATATGTCTACCCAACCCAGATACGAATTTCCTCATCCTAGCTTGTATATCCTAGACTATCTCTGGGGCATACTTGGATAACTGGATGAATTTCAGGCTATACTCTTTAACAATTAGCCCTTCCTTTTTCAGATTCACAAACTTCTCAACCTTTGCCTCTCTCAACTCTTGACAAAAGCAGTGATCAAGGAAGGCACTCTCGAAAACATCCCAAGAAGCAGGCTTAGTATCCTCACCTTAACTCTCTTCCCACTGATTATACCAAACATTAGCCACATCCTTAAGCTGATAGGCAGCAAGCTCAATTCCCTTGGTCTCGGTAGCATGCATAGTTTTTAGCACCTTCCACATCTCATTAATGAAGTTTTGAGGGTCTTCCTCAACCTTTGACCCCGTAAAGACTGGTAGGTTCATCCTCAGAAAGTCTCTCAGTCTGGTGGCAGCCGTTGGCTCTTGAGAGCTAGAACTAGGAGTCTGTGAGAGCTGATTCCCACTCTAGATAGCTACTAACTGGGTGAGCATGGTGATAGCTCCTCTGAAATCTGTCTCTGTAGTAGGAACAAGCAGAGCGGTAGGTGTCACGGGAACACCAGCGGTTCTGGCCGATCGACCTCGGCCTCTCATTTTCATTTGAGGAGGCACCTTTAGAGTAAGGTTCTCAGCATTGCTGGTTGAAGCATGCCTTTGGGTTATGGTGCGTTTAGGAGGCATGATCTGCAAGCACGTGATACACGAGTTAGAAGAGCGTTTTGTAGAGTTTTAACTTTATTACACGAACTTAGAATACAAGAATAGGTAACAGTTCCATATGTCCTATAACGTCCTGCTGATGAAGTGTGGTGCACAACACACCTATAAACAAGACTCTACTAGACACGACTTCATAGACTTCCTAGGATTCCTAAATTCTATGCTTTAATACCAAGTTTGTCATGCCACGGGAGGGTACCCTTGGCGTGGCCGACACTTGAAGAACCATTGCTAATTCCACAACAAAACCACCTGGCCTCATCGCCACATCAACTCGACAGCGAAAGAATAATACTCAAACAGATATACATCATCAAGATAAGTATAACTCTACTAACTCATAGTTTCCAATGAATAAGTTTAGAAATACAAAATACTCAACAAAATCCTCTACTCAGTATCTATGAAGCCTCTAATCAACAATCTAGATGGTGCCATACAGGCCTTGGACACCCCAAATAAAAGAAAATAAAGTATTCAATAGAAGTAAAAGACAAAGAGTCCTACCACCAACTCTGGAATGCACTGATCTAAACTTTAATGATGCATGGGTTGAAGTCCTCTATCACCTGTATCTGCATAATAAAATGATGCGGGTCCAAATGGACGTCAATACAAGAAATATACTGGAATGTAAAATAACTTAATAAAATAAAGCTCAACTCACTCATCTCGACTTAACAACTCATGCTCGACTCAGTATATGCAAGTTTACAGTAAATCATGCTTCTGAAAATATACTCAGTAAAATAAACTTAGTTTGAAATCATTATGCTCAATCAAGGTTGCTTAAGAGTTTCTCTTAACCAACATCCAATCCCATCACCTTTAGTTTGCTGATGTACAACAAAAGCGACGTCGTTGCCACGCCTATCCTAAACTTGCCACAGTAAAGGACGATCAACTCTCTCTTGGATCCATGGTAATTGTCCACATTTGGGACAAGAGTTGCCAGAACGAGCTATACATTATCTTACGTTGGCAACGTAGTTTTGTGAGTTAACATAGATGTTTACTCGCTCCCAGCTCGCTGCTCGATACTTCTTTCAAGACTAAAATATGCTCAACTCATCAATCAACTCAATGCTTGATGCTCAGTCAATCAACTCAAATTTCAACCTCATTAGGTTATCTCATCTCAACTCATCTCAGTTTCTCATCTACTCAGTCAATCAATGCAGATAGTCAAACTTGACTCAGAATCATACGGTTATTTTTGCTCACTCAATTTGACTCACCATGTTGGTGCAAGCAAGATAATCATATATATTAGTGCATGTGACTAAAGGAAGAGTCTTCTCATATTTAATCATACTCAAATTACTCAACTCAAATACTCAAACTCAACCTCCACTCTGTAACATGCATAGAATTTCATAGAATTATGCAATTTAGGTTTCACACTATCAAGAAATAAACTTTACCTCAATTTCATAGCAGAAATCATGCAATGTAGCAAGTGCATTATACATTATCAGGAGAGTTCATATTAAATGCAAGAAATTAAATATTAGGGTAATAGAATTTTTCAAATCTCACTATTTTCCCAATTTTGACGCAAGAAGATAAAAAGGGCGTTTGAAAGAAGGTAGTTCCACACTTTAGTAAGCCTTACATACTTGGAGATAGAAGAAACAATCAAACTCCAACCAATGTTCATGCTAGAATCAAGAACTCTTGCTCTTCTCCCTCTTCTAGTGTTCTCAAGAGATCCTTATGGTGAAGAATGATGAATAATACACCAAGGGTTCTGTTTTGAGACTTTATTCAAGTCTAAAACGGCCAAGGATTTAATTAAATAGGGGTTGGAATGGACGAAAATACGAGACCCCATTTACGGGCCGTAGACCATTCTACGAGCCATAAACTACCTCTCATAAACTAGATGACCTGAAATTTGAGTTAATAAAATTTATCAGAAAACCTCCTCTACGAGTCATAAACTATTCTACGAGTCATCTGCCAACTCGTAATTCAAGATACTGAAAGTTGATAGTTGGAACATCAATTCATGATATCAATCTACAAGCCGCTGAATACTTTACAGGTTGTATACCTTCTCATATATTGGCCTCAAATTTAGAAAATTTCACCAAGTCATCAGGGGGTTTTATAAGACCCACTCTACAAGTCATAAACCTGTCAACGAGTCAGAAATGACCCTCGTAAACCTTCTTTTGCAGCTTTTCTCAGTCTTTTCTCAGCATCCTCTGTGCATCTACTCCAGATTAGGTAAAAAGAAATTTTAGGGGGTGTTATAGTGACACTCTTTTTGGGGCTAACAAAACAACAAGTACTACATAAAATGAGACAGAGGGAGTAATAGTAAATATGATGGAGGGATAAGTACTCATATATCTTTAACCAGAGGTCTCAAATTTGAGTCTCCCTAGTGGGTATGAAGTCACCTTTACTAGGTAGCGCTTTATTAACAAATTTCTAATGTTTCCCAAGGCTCAAGATCCCTTTCATTACTGGTTCTATGGCTTGCCGAACTTTCTACAGTCTGTACATTGGGCTCATAGAACCAGTGCACCGAAACTTTGTCATGACTCCACTTTACAGGTCATGATAACACCTACCATAACCCGTTGATAGATAAGACAGCCTGTACGTCAGGACTGTTAGTAACAGGTGTAAGGGAAAAAGATAACCCAAAGGAAACCAACTGACAATCTAATCACCATGAAAATAGAATTGGTACTATATATATAAATACAACCAACTACAAGACTTCCCTTCTAAAACTTGGAAGTCACTTGTACAAAAACTACTATAGACAAGATACATGTCAAGTGAGTCATATTCATGTATATATGTACACATACCTGACCAAAATAATATACATGACTAGTCTGTGAATGCAAAAGATAGGCCACTAATACAGATGGAGAGCAGAAGGAGCGAAGAATGGCCAATACTCACCAAAAGTCTTCAAAATGACAGCAACTATAGGGGAATCAACATTGTTGGCTCGTGCTCGATTCTACATCACAAAATAAATGCAAAGTGTAGTATGAGTGCCAAAAATAAGATATCCAGTAGGCATCATAGGTCGACTGAGTAAGAATAATAAATAAAGCAGGGATAAGCCAAAATATAACTTTACATATTGCTAATCACAAGACCACAATAAGTTGGCTACTTTAGTCCACAACTATCTATGCCTCTCAAGTCACATCAGATGAATATAAAGTAGTTTATCTGCTCTGAACAATGTAAGTCTAGGGCATCACTAGCATAAGCCTAGTCGAAGGCCCAACAATCATCAGATAGATGAAAATTCAGTAGATAATTTGCATACCGATCACAAGTAATCTCACCATGGCAAACAAATATCTTCTCAGTTCCATATATCGACTAATACCATAAATCGAACATCTACAGCCTCAAACTAACTCCCTGCCAATATTCATGCTATCCAGACAAGATTCAAATATCCTAGTTGGTTTATAAGAAGGGAAATCGTAGCCTACGTAAATGCCAATCACGTGCTCTCTAACTCACTTTGCAAGAGCCTTATCCTTTTGAGCGGTCTCAGAATGCTGCCAGACAATCAAAAATAGAATCACAACGTCAACATGGTCATTTTAGTACCAAAATCGCAAAAAATGAAAGTAGACCAATTTGGGGAAAAAAGTGAGAAAAGTGGGACATGCGTCCAAAATCCTTGAACGAACTTTGTACAAGGGTTCTTACTACTACTCAATCCCGTACCTCTAATTGAGGCTCAATCCGATGTCCAAAATAATGCCAAATAGCCAAAGACAAAATGACATAATATATTGGAAAACAAGAATAGGGGAGCAGTTCCACAAATATTTTTATATGAAATACAGCTCAACCGAAAGATTCTGAAAATATCATAGTGATCGTCTCAAAGAATTACATAGAATAGACTAAAATTTCATTGAAATCCAATCCAAAATGATCGAGTAATTAATTTCTAATGTTTTCAGTAAACAAGTTGAATTCACTTTATCAAAATAGTAAAAATGACCTCAAATAACTTGTCAAATGTAATTGTTGACACTTTCATGATGTTCTTCTCAAAATTCCATCGTTTTAGCCTTTCGAATCGTTCAAATTGACAGTAATTAAGAGAATCATCACAGTTGGAAATTTTGCTTCATTGGTTGAACTTTGGAATTAAACAAATATATGAGGCACTACACTACTCTTTGGGATCACGGGCCCAAGGGTCGCGATCACGAAGCTCTATCATGTTTGACCATCGTGATTGTGTGGCCCTGGGTCATGATCACGATGTAATGGTCATGTTTCCCATTGCAATCGTGATGGTCAAGATCGTGATCGCTATGAGTAAGTTACCTGCAGATTTTAGCTAAGGCCAATTTTTTCGACAAGGTTTCTAGAACTCGTTTGGAATCCCGTGTACGCAAATGAATTATGCAACCCTAATAAATTTGATGTTCCAGATCCATTAGTACAGTCAAGCTTCCCGTACGAAGTCATTACTACTGAATGTGGATCCCACATCCCAAGGACATGTTTTATTGAAATTTATTAAGGGGCTTAAAATGTGTCTGAAAGCCTTGAAAATCAAATGTAAGGTCCTACTAGGACAAATTCAATGTTTTAGAGCTAATTGCACGGTTAAAATTCTCATTTGGGCAAGTTTCTCAAGTATGTTGACCAAAAGTTAACTATTGAAAAATTTTAAAGGCTAAAATGTAAAATTATACAAACTTACATTAAAAGCCTTGGTATTCAAGTTGACTATGCTTATAGCCTAATTTGGCCATTATGGAGCTGATGGTACTGTCACAATTTCGTTCTGAGGTTATTTACCCATATTTTACTTCAAAACCTACTTTTTAAGCTATAATAGGCCTTCCAACATAGAAAACTACACAACTTCCAAACAAATGACCAGGCGATAGAACTATCAGTTTCAATTGGTCAAAAAAGACCTAGGGTCACTATAGGAATGCCCTAACCAGTGAAAAAGACACAGAAACATAGAAATGACCTGGAGGGTCATTACAACATCTACTACTACGAAAACTTTCATTTATAAAAGTAAGAATAAGGACATACCAAAAGACTTAAATATGCCAGGGTACTGCTCTCGCGTGTCCTGCTTGGTCTCTCAGGTGCTTTCCTCAACTGGTCAGTTTTTCCACTGGACTTTAACCATAAGTATAGGTTTGGAGCAAAGTTATCTAACATATATAGCTAGTATGGCTATTGCCTCCTCAATAAAGGTAAGGCAGTCATCTAATTTAATAAAATCATATTGTAGCACATGAGACTTATCTGGCAAATAATGACGTAGCGTTGAAACATGGAAAAATAGATTTCTATCTAAATATGCTAGAGGTAAAACTAACTCATAAGAAACTTCTCCATTCCACCTAAAATCTCAAATGACTCAATAAACCAGGGTCCAAGCTGACCCCGTTTGCCAAATTTCATCACCTCCTTTAAGGACAATACTCGTCGAAACACTCGGTTACCAATATCAAAACATAGAGGATGACGTCTAAGATCAGCATAACTCCAATGCCGGCTCTGGGATACCCTCAACCTGTCTTGAATCACACAAATACAGGATAGAGCCTCATGAAGAGAATTTGTACCATATGGTCTGGGCTTTGTGGACTCAAACCAACCGAAAAGTGCGAAACAAATCCTACAGTATAAAGCCTCAAGCTGGGCCATCTGAATGATGGATGACAATTGTTATTATACGTAAACTCTGCTAGGGTCAAGAATTGATATCACCAATCACCAAACTCCCAAGCACAGACCTGTAAAATATCCTCAAGGACCCGAATAGTATGCTCTGACTGACCATTGGTCTATGGATGAAAAGCTATACTAAGATCAACCTGAGTACCCAACTCTCTCTAGAGAGTGGTAAACTACCTCCTAAATATATATATATGGGCTAACCGCTCAGCATTGTAGAAAGACTGAATTGGAAGGAAATAATTTGATTTGGTCAATTGATCAATGATGACCCAGATACTATCAACACCCCTAAAAGTTTGAGGCAGTCCCATCATAAATTCTATGGTAATTTTCTCCCACTTTGTTACACCCTAGAAATTATTAAAATAACCCTAGGCAAAAGATTGTTGAAATAATGCATTATTTCAATTCTTTTTTTGTAAATTTGAGTTTGAAATATCGATCAGGAAAAACAATATGTGAAAATAATTGTCTCGATTAGATTTATACCAACCAAATCGAAAGATCATTTTTTGGAGCAAAATTGCAAAAGCATTAGTGTACGCGACAGGTCTGCGTCGCGGACCTGCCCCATGATAGTTCATTATTTAGTTTTGTTCATAAAACACACTGAACATGTGTGATCACATAAATTACACATAAAGTGAATTTGAAAAAAATGATTTATGTGTTATTTTATATAAAAATAGTTTCTAAACGCGTTTTAAGTTTTTCGTCAACAAAATGAACTGAAGTGCGATAAGTTCGCATTGCAGACTTGATACACCATGGTACTTGACATTTATTTTTATAAAATAAGAGCATTCTAGTCTTCTCTCAACTATCCTAGACCAAAAACTCGTCATTTTGAGGTTGCTTCGCCCTAAATAATCAATAACCTATGCCATTCTTTTCACGTTCACGAACATCATTCAAAGAATAACGATTAGGGAAAAAGGGGAAAAGGGCTAGGGCTTGACAAATTCTCTCCAAATTTTTAAAAAACTCATACCCAGGTATATATGGCCACCTAAAATTCTATGTTTGTACTTATTCTATGTTCTTAGCAAGAAATCTGGCCAAGAGCCAAGTAAGTTTCTTTCCAGTGAAATTTTTCAAAAATACTAAAGTTTTACCATGGAATTCTTATTTTTATTATTATTCTTATTCTAGGTATTTCATTGTTGAGCATATTTTTTTTTGAATCATGAAGTATTATCACAATTACAAAAATTCTAGTTGAGTTGAGAATTATTTCTCTAGAGTGTTTTACTTGCATTGAAGAATGATTAGTTTATTACAAATATTTACCAAGTTGTATGTACAGTTGAGTGGAAAGATTTTCTTGAGATCGAGTTTAGAGACAAGTTTGACAAAAACTAGTTTAAAGAAAATATGTTGAGCCAAGGCTACAAATAGCAGATTTTAAGTTTTTCCCTAAAGTGGATATTTGTTTATAGTTATTGATCACAATGTATGTTTTGGGAGTAGTATTGAGCACCGATGTGGGTATGAGTTCAGATAACTCCAAACTCATAAATTTTGTAGCCAAAGTAGGATAGGATTGTACCAAATATACTACTGCTCATATGCCATTGAGATAGCCCGATTTATATGGATCCCTATCACTTCATCCCTTACCCTTACAAGGTATCTGATGGCTCTAGCAACGTGGACAAGACGTTGTATCATTATGGTCTCATAGTGATGGTTGTTGGTTAGAAAAACCCTCTTAAGTTAAAGTATATATTATTTTCAGACACAAATTGATTTGCACTTATTTATACATTAAATCAAATATTTTATAACACCGCATTACCTTTGTTATTGAGTTATTTTCTACATTAAGCCTATTATTTGAGTATTGTATCATGAGTATACTTATTTGGCTATTTTATATACCCATACATTTCATGTATTGACGTCTTTTGGACCTGCATCATTTTACAATACAGACACAGGTGAAAGAGCCCCTCAGTAGGCATAGTATCAGACGATCTAGCATTCTTACTAGCCAGTGGTGAGGTCTCTTTGCAGTTACAGGCTCATTATTGCTTTTTTTCTTTTTCAATTTCAGTTAATTATTTTAGTTTGGGGTATCCGTGTCCTATCCCAGTACCCATTCTATAATTGTGAATTGTAGGGGCTTGATCGACTGATAGATAATATTTTAGTATCACTTTCAGGTTATTGACTTCTTAGTTGGTTTTCTTTATTATGATTTCAGATATTGATTTAGTAGTTGTACCAAACTCTAGCCTATTATTATTGCTTAAGTCTTCTGCTGAATAAAGTAGCCAGGCCAAGTGGTTCGCTTAGGACCAGAAATGATTTATGAGTGTCGGCCACATCTCGAGTATAGAATCGAGGCACAACAAACTTGGTATTAGAGCAGAGCATTCAAGTGTCCTAAGGTGTCTATGAAGCTGTGTCTGGTAGAGTCTTTATTATTGGTGTATAGCACCC
>JAPFFP010042467.1:0-14094 GCA_026153255.1 Solanum medicagineum
CCCCTCCGAGTATCTCCCAAAATCATTGCAACCCCTCTTTTTGGAAATTGAGTTAGTTAATATTTGAAGTGTTTATCAGTGAACCAATAGTGAAGTCTTTATATTCCCTATGGGATTCGACCCTAACCTTGGTTAGGTTTATTACTTTGACGATCGCTTTGACTTCAAAAGAGAGGTGTATCTTGAGCGTGATCAGTACATCAAAAACGAGAACAGGATGGAGTTGGCCCTCTTCAATATGGCCTCATTTATCTGCTCGGGTATAATGTAGGCCCAATCTATGTCTAAAAATAGCCAACTAAGATGATGGCAACCAAAATTGCCTTCTTCAGTGTCAGAGTACTGTCTGCAAGAGTCAACTGGATGTGGGAACGAATAATAGCCCACCAGAACTTGGCCAGGAAGGTGAGCGAAGCCTTCACGATAGGCTCCATGTGGGTGGTGACCCAAGTAGGTTTCAAACCCTTCTCTGCAATATGACTAGCCACCCATCCCAAAACTATGGCCTGATGCTCACGATCCTATATAATCAACAAGTTCCTAGCCTTTCCAAGCCTGTAGTCAAATTCTATTGTAGATCTGGGGGCACGGAACTCGGGACCAAAAAGCATACGACGGATAGTCTCTTTAGATATGTCGACCCGCCAACCTCTCACTCGTGTATCTATCAACTTGGGTTGAGTGAGATGTTTCTTCCCCTTGGGAAGACTGTGCTAAATGGTGGCTGCGTAGGATGCATAAAACTCCCTCACCAAAATTGAGGAGTACTAGCCAAAAGAATTTGTCAGCCATATGAGCCCATAACGAATCATCGTGTCTTGTAGATTGGGGACACAGCTAAGTCCATTTGCTATCACCCGGGGCTCCTCATAGATAGAATGGGTAGGCCTGTCCTACTCTTTAGGCTGCATGCCCTCTCTGATGATCTCATCCATGCCCTTGACGCACCACCAGTTGGAATGGGAATCCGGTGCTGATGAGGAAGATGGTGCGATGAAGGATTCGACATCTGATCCTTATTCAGAGCTAGTCTCCTCTCTCGAATGAGTCATCTGTGGTATGCTACTCCCACTCTTGTCACTACCTTCTTCTTCAGACTGGGAAGGACTATCAACAGGAGTTTGAGTATGCCCAGCTTTGGTTGTGGCTCTAGTATGTGGTATCGCAGCATTTGGGTCCGGTCTGACTTCTATGATATCTAGTAACCCACTCGGCTAAGGGGTTTGCTCGTCACCCAAATGCTCATCATCTGAAAGCTCATCCCTGAGCTTTCTCGTTAGAGCCTCAATCGTAGCATGTCTACCTTTGGGTCCATAATACCTAAAACAAAGACATGAACACACCATAATTAGCCCCAAGAATCAAGAAATAGTATGCAAAAGGTTATCTGAGCTAGTTGCAGAAAGGCTCTATGAAAGCCCCTTTACGAGTCTTAGTGAGCATTATGAGTCGCAAAGTGCTCTTGTAGACCATTGATTCAGAATAATTTTTTTCGCTTGAAAAGTCTACAAGACCAGGTATGACTCACAAAATGGCTTACGAATCATAGACTGGGGTCATAAAGAACTCCAGTGAATAATTAAAGACAGATAGGGATCTACGAGACCTATCTAGGAGTTGTAAATTGCTCTACGACTTGTAGAAGGTCTCGTCTGATGGAAACATAGAAACATAAAGTTTTTGGAATTCTATATGAGGAGAAATTACGACTCGTAGATTGCTCCACAAGTCATAAAAGACACTTTGTGGACCAGAAATCTCAGTCACTTGAGTTTCTATGTCCGTCACACAGAACCCAAAAGACATTTTCACCAATTGAATAGCAACATCAAAGCAAGAATACAAGCACCCACAAGATTAGCTCATCACCACCAACCCCGAACACGCTTTAAACCAACATAACCTATCAAAAAAGATTAAGAATGGAATAACCTATTTTACCGGCCATTCCTGAATGACTTACACAAAATCATATGCCCATGTCAACATCCACCAACTCACAATCATTAATTACGCAATATCATTTAATCAAACATGGATGATGATTCAATAGGCAGAGCAATTTACAATCAACAAAGTCAAAACACCCAGTTCTGAACTCAAACAATCAATTTAATCAAGGGCAACCCTATTTCACATAACCAAATTCAAATTCAACAAAGATTTCATGTTCAAACACCATACCCATCATTATCATCAAATCATTCAATTAAAAACAAGCCAAATTAAAGTTCTAATGTAACAAAAAACGTACCAAAAGTGGAGATGAACTCGAAGAAGAGAGAGAAGATGAACAATCACAAACCCTAGGTTGGCCGAAATTCTTATGGGAAAAGTGATCGGCGGTGATCGGAAAGTCGATTGAAAAAATGACGGAAGGGGGAAGGAATAGGTTGATCGGTCAATTAGGTCAAATAGGGGTCAAAATAATTTGACCCCTCCTTTTTATATTAAATCAAGTCAACTAAAAAAAATTTACTGGGCTTGGGTCTACTGTCACGACCCAAGCCTACGGCCAAGACGTGACATGGCAAATGTGAACCCGAAGGATCCCAAAAACAATCCTCTTAGCATAGCAATCACACATCGGGTCTAAGTCTTTGATATCATAAACATAAAAGAGTTAAAGCTCATAGCATAAGTACATAATTTATTCCAACAACACCTCTGATCATAGATTGGAGCGGGGCCAAGACACTTTCTGAGCTCGCCCTCACAGTATCAAGAGTTCACCATAAAGAGAAAAATAGTGAAAGAGTAATATAACTAATGTCCTCGAACTTAAGGACTCACCAAAGCTCTTCTTCCAAAATGCCAAGACTAGCCACGCGGAGGATGATCAAGAGATGCTTCGGTTTCTACATGGTAACATCATGTAGGCATACAGTATGCGTTAGTATGTTTGAATGTAGTAAATATGTATGATGTAATGCAATAAGAGATAGGCGACTTAGTCAAAATGCATAAACATAAGCAATATGTAAGTGTAATAACAATATGAAATGTATGATCAATGGTTGAAGTAAAACATGCTTGTAAGATATATAACTTGAGAATATAGATTACATGTGTAGGAAGGGACCATACTTATGGACCAAGCAAATGATTACTTGGAATCCAAGGCGTATCACCCCCTTGGAAGGTGATTGACGTATCTACCCCTCAACATAGTAGATGGGCATGTCACCCCCCATCGTAGTGGTCAAGGTGTATACCCCTCAACATGGTGGGTGGGCATAACACCCCCCATCATAGTGGTTGAGGCATATCACCCCCTTAACAAGGTCTGGTCAACTTGCAACAATATAGATACTTTTCATGAATTTGATACACACACAATCCCTTCATCATCATAGAGTCACTTAACTTGTAAACTATATCATAGACCATCAACAACCCAAGAATTCATGTGAAGATATTTTATCAAATATTTGGCGGGTGTGTAATGCTAGTTCAAAATCATGCTATTTAAGAGTGATATTATGTGAGAAAACTTAATGTAAATCAAGCCACCAACACATAGTAAAATCCTCATGCAAGATAGCTTGAAATCCCTTATCAAACCTCATAATAGATTATAGTTTCATAGCTGAAAATATGCATAGTCACAATAGACAAACCATCTCATAGTATAAGCTTGAAATAGGTAGACATGTGTTTCGAATCATCATTTAATAAAACCCCAACATAATTTCTAATCATAATTCATAACAAGATATACCCATAAGTAATACTTCTTGAAAACATGCAAGTTTCATTAAAAGGAAGGTTGGGCACCATGGGTGGAAGGACCCAATGGTTAAAGCCCACACATCTCAAATTTGGGGATTTCCTTGATATAGATTTGAATGGGAATTTGAAGCTTGAATGAAGTTCTTGAGTTCTGAAAATAAGTTTTGGACATTCAATTTGGGTGAATTATTTGGTTAAGTGTTAGAGAGGGTTCTGAGAGCGTCTTGAGTGATATAGAGTTGAGAAGTGACTAAGTATAGGTGTTTTTACGCATAAAAGGGTATGGGCCCAAGACTCCAATGTGTTAGACCGAAACTAAAAAATTAAGGAAGTCACAACACTACTCCGCAATAGGTCTACGTCGCGGAGCCATCGCGAACAATTTCTAGAAATTGCAAATTTGGCGAAAAATCAATTTTTCTATGGGTCCTCTAAAATCGGGTTTAGCCTATTTCCTACTCAATTTTGTCTCCTAATCAAGAATATGAAGTGAAATTTTTGATATCATGCACGAATTTTGAGATATATCAAAATTATAGTTATGAGCATTTTCGAAGCACATTTTTGGGGCGTTTCAATATCTCCCCCTTGGGAAAATTCATTCCCGAATGTTAAAGAAGCATTTACATGAGAAGTATTCATGAGGATTTGCCCGACTTATGAATCCAACAAATGCATTTAAACATCATTTCAAAAACTTCAACATGATTGTCAAAATGACCATAAACTTGTCAACATAAACACGAATGCATACAATGACACAACGGCTGAAACGTAAGACTTGATTTCATATAGGAGAATAAAATTAGTTCCTTTTGCTTTAGTAGGATGGAAGAGATAAGGGTAACGCTTTTGCATGTCCGCTTCGGCTTCCCATGTGGCACTTTCAACTTGTTGGTTTCTCCAATAAACCTTGACGGAAGCTACATCCTTGTTTCTCAACCGCTTCACTTGTCTATCAAAATTTCTACCGAAACCTCCTTATAAGACTAATTATCTTCTACGACAACCCAAATAGAGTCAAAATGTTTTCTAGTTTTAGACAACCCAATAACATAATCCATGTTGATTTCTTCCCACTTCCAAGTAGGAATCTCTATATCTTTGGCTAGGTCACCTGGTCTTTGATATTCGGCATTTACTTGTTGGCAATTGTGACATTCGGATATGAACATGGAAATATCTTTCTTCTTACTGCCCTACCAATACACCTCTCTCAAATGACTATACATCTTTGTAGAATAGGGGTGAATTGAATAGGAAGAATTATGAGCCTTATCTAAAATCAACTTCCTCAAGTCATCAACATTAGGCACACACAATCTACCTTGGTACCTAAGGGCACCATCTTCCCCTTGGGAGAAAACCTCCACTTTACCATCATCCACCAAGGCCTTCAATTCTAACAAGGGGTCAAGATCTTGTTTTGCCTTTGCCTTCGTAATCAACGAAAAATTTAGAACCATCAACAACAACTACACCACCATTGTCAATTTCCTCCAACCAAACCACCAATCTAGCCAACCATGAACCTCTCTAGCCACCTCTTTGCTAGCATCATCAACATGTGCTAGGCTACCCATAGACACCCCTACTTAGAGCATCGGCCACAACACTAGACCTATCGTTGTGATAATGCACACTCATAAGATAATCTTTATGGAGTTCTAACCACCTCCTTTGTCTCAAGTTAAGATCTTTTTGGGTGAACATATATTGGAGACTCTTATGATTGGTAAACACATCAACATGAAACCCATACAAGTAATGACGCCAAATTTTCAAAGCAATTACCACAGTGGCCAATTCAAGATCATGGGTAGGATAATTCTTCTCATGTACCTTAAGTTGTCTAGAGGCATATGCTATCACCTTACCATTTTGCATCAAAACACAATCCAAATAGGTTCTTGAGGCATCACAATACACAATAAACCCCTTCCAACCCTTCCGGTAGAGACAAGATAGGAGTGGAGGCAAGCTTATCTTTCAAAATTTGGAAACTCTTTTAACACTCATTGGTCCACAAAAATTTCTCCTTCTTTTGGGTCAACTTAGTCTATGACAAACAATAGAAGAGAAACCATTCACAAACCTCTGGTAATAGCTCGCCAAACCCAAGAAACTTCTAATATCCGATGGAATCAAAGGTCTAGGCCAATTTCTAATCACTTCCGTCTTTTTAGGGTCCATCTTAATACCATCACCCAACACCACATGCCTTAGGAAAGCAACCTCTTTCAACCAAAACTCAGATTTTTCATATTTAGCGTAGAACTTCTCCTCCCTTAAGATTTGCAAGACCACCCTCAAGTGATTCACACGCTCCTCCTCACTGTGGGAATAAATCAAGATAGCATGAAAAAAAACCACCACAAACAAGTCAAGGTAGAGTTTGAAGACCCTATTCATAAAATTCATGAATATAGCCGGTGCATTAGTCAAACCAAAGGACATAACCACAACTCAAAGTGCCCATACCTAGTCCAAAAGGTCGTCTTGGGAATATCACACTCCCTCACTTTCACTAGGTGATACCCGAATCGAAGTTCAATCTTAGAGAAGTGACTAGCCCCTTGAAGATGATCAAAAAGGTCATCAATCCTTAGTAGAGGGTGCTTGTTCTTTATGGTGACTCTATTAAGTTGCCGGTAATCAATACATATTCTAAGAGAACCATTCTTCTTCTTCACAAACAACACCGGTGCAGCCCAAGGTGACTTATTAAGCCTTAAAAATCCCTTCTCCATCAAATCTCTCAATTTCTCCTTCAACTCCACCAGGGCCTTACGGTAAAGGGGAACAGAAATGGGTTGAGTGTCGGGAAGAAGGTCTATACCAAAGTCGATTTCCCTTGCGGGAGGAACACCGGGAAGCTCATTAGGAAAGACATCAAGAAACTCATTAACTATCGATATCAACTCTAAAGGAAGGACTTTGGTCTAGAAATCCCAAACCCTCACAAGATGATAGAGACAACTCTTAGAAATCAACTCTTGGGCTTTAGTGCATGAAATAAATCTACCCTTGACCACCACATCACAACTTTCCCACTCAAGGATGGACTCATTAGGGAATTAGAACTTAAGCCTACGGGTTCTACAATCAATAGAAGCATAATATGCATGCAACCAATCTATCCTAAGAATGACATCAAAATCTACCATATCAAACTCAACAAAATCACAAGGCAATATTTTTTGCAAAATGAAAACGGGATTTCTATAGACTCTTCTAGCAACAATAAACTCACTAATGGTGGTAGACACTTCATAGGGATAAATAATAATTCGAGGCTAATATGAAGCTTTTTGGCAACAAAAAGAGCAATAAAAGAAAGAGTGGCACCCGGATCTATCAAACCATACACATCAAAATAAAAAATCTTTAACATATCGGTGACAACATCGGGCACCTCATCCACCCCTTGTCTCCCTTGAAGAGCATAGAATCTATTTTTCCTTGGGGCACCCCCTTGTTCGCCTTTTCTTCCTTTTGGACTCGCCTTTGCACCTTGGCCTTGTGGACGACCATCTCTACCCTTGTTATGATTACAAGGACAAGCAATCACCTTATGACCCACTTTACCACAACCATAGCAAGCATTAGTGTTCTTCAAACATGGGCCATTATGGCCTCTACCACATCTTGAGCACATAGGGTTAGGCACAATAAAACCACCACCTTGGACCTTTGGGTTGTCATTAGCAAATCTTCTATTAGGAGCATTTGAAGATGTCACGACCCAAAATAGGTCCTAGACATGACATGGTGAATGGGGAGCCCGAAAGGTCCCCAAGTAAGCCTCTTAACTTATCATTACACATCATTAGTTACGGAAGCATTTCAATGACAAAAGGAGTAGAAGTAGGGGCAATGGGACTAAGGGGAAAGCTTGTATAACATCATAACCAAGAGACAAAAAGTCAAGGCTCATATCATGGATACTTAACATGTCCAACAACTCCTCTACTACATAGATAAGAATGGGGGCCAAGACAAAGCAACCGAGCTCATTCTCATAGTCAAAATAGAAAATAAAGAGGAGTGTCTCAATACATAATAAAGAAACATTTACTAATGTTCTTGAAGTGGATCAGTCATCAACTAGCTTGAGTAGTACCGAACTAGCCACGTGGAAGAGAAGAATGATCAACTTGGGTTTCAATTCCAACATGGTGATATCCTGTAGGAAAGAGTATGTGTTAGTACATTTGAATGTACTAAGTATGTAGGATACAATGCAACAAGAGATAGGCATCATAATAAAAATGCATAAGAATAGGCAACAGGCATAACATAACAATAAGACATGTATGAATTATGACCAATGCATAAGTAAAACATGCTTAAGTAACTCATGCTCATATAGGATATCATATGTGTAGAAGAGACCAAACTAGATTTCCAAAGTACAAACCCCTTGTTAGGTTAGTGATGGTAGCACCAATCACCATAGTGTGTGAGGTACAAAGCCTTCATCAAGGTTAGTGATGATAGCACCCATCACCCTAGTGTGAGGTACAAACTCCTTATCAAGGTTAGTGATGATAGCACCCATCACCCTAGTGTGTGAGGTACAAACCCCTCATCAAGGTTTGTGATGATCGCACAATAACCCTAGTGTTTGAGATATTAAGCCCTCAACTAGGTTACCCGGATCGGGCATGCTCTAATGCAACACTTTATATAAAATATATCATATACATAAGCTCTTTTCTTCATCATATAGTCATTCATATCATATCTCATATTTTGGACCTTCAATTCCTTAAGAAACCACATCCGGACATTTTATCAAACACTTCGAGGGTGTGTAATGGTAGTATAAAACCATGAAATATAGAGATGAAATCATGCAAGAAAATTCATTGTAAAACCATCAATCAACACCTTCCGACACCCTCAAGTAACATACATCAAAAGCCCTTATCAATAAATACAACAGATCTAAGATTTATAGCTCAAAACATAGCAAAACAGTCACAATTTCACATAGCTTTAAAATAGTGTGCGGTGAATTTCATAATAAGAAAGAGCTATTTGTAAATCAACTTTAAATCATGCAATTTGAGTAAAAAGAGATTAGGGTACAATGGGTGGAAGAACCCTATGATTGAAACCCACATACCTTAGCTTTGGAGATGTAGACTTGAAGCTTGAAGGAGAACCTTGATGAAATCCATAAGAGTCGTCTTGAGTTTTTGGACTTGAATTTAGGATGAAATATGAGTGTAAGTGTTTGAGAGGATATTGGGGAATGTTAAGGATGATATGAGGGTGAAATAAGGCTAAATATAGGTATTCTTCATCCGAACTCGGAAAGAGGTGAAACCAAGTGCATTGGAAATCTAATTCAAAGAGATTTAATTAGGTAGGTCGTGGGCCAGCTAGTTCTTTGCGTGCTAAGAGATATGCCCCTTCAACATTGACCCTCCTAAATCGTATTTTTGCAATTTTGGGATTTTGATACGGTCGCTCTAAAATTTGGGTTAGACCCATTCCCCACTCAATTTTTCCCCCTAAAAAAGAATATGAAGTCAGAGTTTCGAAATAACGAATGAATTTTTTAGATATATTGAAATTAGGATTCCGGGCACTTCCGAGGGACATTTTCGGGCACTTTTTGGGGTCGTTTCAATATCTCTCCCTTGGGAACATTCGTCCCCAAATGTAAAAGAAACGTACATAACAATAGTGATCATAAACAAATCAACCCCAACAAGAATGCAATATTACATTTAAAACACCATTTTTAAAATCTCAACATAAGTGTAAAATCATCATAAACTTGCCAACTTAAACATGAATGCATATGAATGATATAGGGGATGAAACATAGGACTTGGAATTACATGAAGGACTTAGTCGCTAATGAGGTACAATTATCGTTCCTATAAGACTGCTTCGGCTTCCTTGGAGACACCCTTGACTTGATGATCCTCTTAAGAGGGCCTTAATGAACACCACATCCTTATTTATCAACCTCTCCACCAATCCCATCCAACACCTCCACCGGGACCTTCCCCTAGGCCAACTTGTCCTGCACATCACCCACAATCTCAAAGAGTGCTATAGCACTAGAATCACCAACACATTCCATCAACCTAGAAGCATGAAGAACCAGACTAACCAAGCCCCTAACCATAGGCAATCCCCAAACTTATGACACCTTACTAACTTCTCTCTTCATCCTACATGGACTCACAATGATAACTCATTTGTTAACCTCAACCACACCAATTCCACTTGTTGCCACGAACTACCATCTCCCTATTGGGAGACTACCTCCAATGTACCATCTTTCCACCCAAAACATTCAACTCTAATATGGCGGAATTAAGGCCTTGCTTAATCTAGACATTTTAACGAAAGAAGATTTGGAACCATCAAGAATGCTACACCACCATGTTCAACTTCCCTCAACCTAACTTACAGTCTAATTGATCGATGGACCCCACTAGTCTTCTCCTTGCCACCATCAACAATACATGCTAGGCTACCTAGAACACCGACCGCAACATTTTCCTTACAGGGGAAAAATAATGCACACTCATTTCATAATCTTTAAAGAATTCTAACCACCTTCTTGCTATCCACAGTGCACACCTATCATATTTAGCAAATAATCTCTCATCCTCCAAGACTTGCAATGCTACCCCTAGATGATTCACAAGCTCTAAACAAATCAATACCCCATCATTACAGACCACAAAACATATCACGGTAGGGTTTTAAGACCCTATTCAAGAAAACCACAAACACTACTGGTGCATAATCCAACCAAACAACTCCACCAATATTCAAAATGATCGTTCCTAGTTTAAAAGGAAACTTAGGGATATCACCTACCCTCTCCATACTTGAGAACAAAAGCCGAACCTCAAATCAACCTTAGAGAAGTGACTAACCCATTGTAGTTGACCAAATAGATCGACCATCCTTAACCATCATATTACAACCTTAAGGGTTCTATACTCATTGGAAGCATGCTATGCATGTAGCCAAATTACCCCAAGACCTCCAATCCTTTAAGCTAAGTCCAACCAAGATCACAACACAAGACTCTATACAACGATAACATAGGGCAACCCTTATAGATCTCTTCTAGCCACTATAGACTCACACAACCATCCGTAACACACACATGAATCCTATTAACACAAAGGAATCACACAGGAGATAGCAACTCCCGGACTTATCAAATCACCCTACTCAAAACGTCAGTCATAAAATTGGCGTTACTTAATGTCAACTAAGTCAGAAGAGACGCAATAGAGGATAACCTATTCACAACCTCCGATAATAGCCCGTTAAACCCAAGAAGATCCTAACACCCAAGGGAGTCATGTTTTGGTCTAATAGCTAATCATCTTCGTCTTACTAGGGTCTATCTTAACACCATCACGCGACACTGCACGACCTAGGAAGGCAACCTCTTACAACCAAAATTCCCATTTCTCCTTTCTAGCATCCAACCTTCTTGCTTAAACTTTGTAGTACTACCCTCAAATGACTCACATGCACTACCTCATTAGGGAACGAACCATCATATCATCACCAAAACCACCATAAGCCTATTAGAGTAGGGACTAAAGATCTTGTTCATGAGACTCATAGGCATAACTGATGTCCTAGTTAACCCTAAAGACACTACCCCCAACCTTAAAATATCGGTAGGGACATTCATTACCTCATCTATCACCAACAACAATTCTATGAACAAACAACTTAGGTTCAACACCTCCAATTCTCAAAAGATGATAAAATGCAATCCCTTAGAGACTAATTGTACCTTAAGACATGAAATGGACCTACCTCCCTTGCTACCATTTAACAAACCTCCCACTCAAAGACGGACTCATTAGGATTCAGGATCCAACTCTAAGGGTCCTACCATCCACGAAGACACAACATGCAAGCAACCATTACATCCCTAGTATGACATCAAAACCCACCATGCCAACTCCAACAAGCAATAAAGCACGACCTAATGCAATACCAACCTGGATCAACACCTATGAACCTTCTAGTAATAGTATACTCAACAAAAGGATAGAAACCAAAGGTCTATACAACAAGTTGGGCAGACAAGAAGCCCCACTAGCAACCAAAAATAATATAGAAGAAATAGTGGCACACGGGGCCTAACAATCATGCACAACACAACAAAAAAAATTAAAAAAAACCACAACATACCAATAGTAACATCAGGCACCTCATCCCTTCCTTGAGTCTCTTGATCAACATCACTACCTTTACTCTTGTATCGTCCATATGGCCAATCCAGTAATAGTATACTCAACAAAAGGATAGAAACCAAAGGTCCATACAACAACTTGGGCAAACAAGAAGCCTCACTAGCAACCAAAAATAATATAGAAGAAATAGTGGTACACAGGGCCTAACAATCATGCACAACACAACAAAAAAAATAAAAAGAAACCACAACATACTAGTAGTAACATCAGGCACCTCATCCCTTCCTTGAGTCTCTTGATCAACATAACTACCTTTACTCTTGTATCGTCCATATGGCCAATCCAGAATTCTGTGTATCTCACCACACCCAAAGTATACACCCTTATTCCTCCAACATGGGCCACCGGTCCATCCTATACGTAGGACACTTAGGATTAGCCATCCCCCCATCACCGCCTTTGCTCTTATTGCATTTACGAGGGTAATCCTTAACCTTATGACCCATTTCCCCACAACCATAACAAGCGTCTGTACCTTTCAAGCATGGGCCATCATGGCCTCTATAACATTTTTGGCATCTAGCATAAGGTACAACACCACCACCACCTCTATACTTGGGGCTTTGGGACTTACCCACATTACAGGCCCTCTTAGCCTCACTACCTTCCTTATCACCACTAAAAGTCTTAGGAGCACCCACTTGTTGATTGAGTCAGGTTGATAATGTTGCCACCGCTTTGGACATTACCCATAGAGCATTACAGACCTCCGCATTCAACATATCACCATCTTGAGTAGCTTGAGACATATCTTGAAATGTAGCGGTTAGGGGTTAGCAATAAATCCTAGGAGATCTAACTCTATCGCACGACATGGATCATGAAGAAATGAAACATTTCCTAAAATGTCTCATAGCATCCTAGTCATAGCTGTGGTGCACAACATAACCATGAATAAGACTCTAATCGACGTAGTGTGTTGGACTCAGAGGATCTATCAACCTAGTGCTCTAATACCAAGTTTGTCACGTCCTAAAATAGGGCCTAGAAGTGACATGGCAAATGGATAGCCCGAAGGGTCCCCAAGAAAGCCTCTTAACTTATCATTATATATCATTGGTCATGGAAGCATTTAAATGACAAAAAGAGTAGAAGTTGGGGCAATCGGACTAAGGGAAAAGTTTGCATAACATCATAACCAAGAGACAAAGAGTCAAGGCTCATATCGTTGATGCATAACATGTCTATCAACACCTATACTACATAGATATGAGTGGTGGCCAAGACAGAACAAACCCTCATAGTCAAAATAGAAAATAAAGAGGAGTGTCTCAATACATAATAAGAGAAATATACACTAATGTCCCCGAAGTGGAGGACTCACCAACTAGCTTAAGTAGCACCGAACTAGCCACGTGGAGAAGGAGAATGATCAACTTGGGCTTCAATTCCTACATGGTGATATCATGTTGGCAAGAATATGCATTAGTATGTTTAAATGTACTAATTATGTAGGATGCAATACAACAAGATATAGGCATCATAATCAAAATGCATAACAATAGGCATAATATAAAAATATGGCATGTATGATCAATGCATAAGTAAAACGTGCTTAAGTAACTCAGGCTCATATAGGTCATCATATGTGTAGAAGAGACCAAACTAGATTTCCAATGTACAAACACCTTGGTAGGTTAGTTATGATAGCACCCATCACCCTAGTGTGTGAGGTAAAAACCCTCCATCAAGGTTAGTGATGATAGAACCCATCACCCTAGTGTACGTGGTATGAACCCCACATCAAGGTTAGTGATGATAGCACCCATCATCCTAGTGTTTGAGGTACAAACCTCTCATCAAGGTTAGTGATGATAGCACCCATCATCCCAGTGTGCGAGGTACAATCACCTCATCAAGGTTAGTGATGATTGTGTAACGCCCAGAGTCCCATTAAGGCAGACTGGCACCCATTAACGATAAGGCTTGGGAGAACCAACTTGTATCCATACGCTTTCGATACATAATATAAGGGATTTCTTCATTCAACATGGCTTTAAGAAAGTAAGCAATAATAACAAGCGAAAAGGAAATGCATATGGCTAGGCCGTTGGGGCCACGTTGTCTAAAGTATGAGACATGACCACACTTTAATTTACAT
>JAPFFP010042468.1:0-14093 GCA_026153255.1 Solanum medicagineum
CACGTGGCTAGATAGATTGCCCAAGTTAGCTTATGGTGAGTCCTCAAGTCCGGGGACAATATCTATCTTCTCTCAAGCTTATGTTTAGACTATATCTTTTATATTTGGATTACCTATTGTCATTAGTATGAGGGTGCACCTGGTTGCTTATCTTGGCCCACTATAATATCTATGTTTAGAGGTGTTGTTGGACAAATATGTAAGGATTCTATAAGTTTGACTCTCTATTGACTCTCCTGGTGTTTTATGAAATGAAGGTTTTCTATTAGACCCTATGCCTTTATTTTTACTCTTTTATTATGTTTAATTGCTTTCGCGACCAAGGGTATGTAATGATATGCTAAAAAGCTTGCTTGGGGTTCCTTCAGGTTTTCCCATGTACCGTGTCATATCTATGCCCTAGTTTGGGTTGTGACAAACTTTATATCAGAGCCCTAGGTTGTTAGGTCCTTGGCGTCCAATACACCACGTCAATTAAAGTCTTATTCATGGTTGTGCAGCGGGCCACAACTATAAATAGAAGGCTATGAGGCGTTCTAGGAAATGTTTCACTTCTTCATGATCTATGTCATGTGATAGAGTTAGGTCCCCTAGGGCTTATTGCTAATCCCTAACCGTTATATTTCAGAATATTTCTCAAGCTACTGAGGATGATGGATATATCGAATGTGGAGGTTCGCAATGCTCTATTGGTATTGGCCAAAGTGGTGACAAAATCGGCAACTCAATCAATCAACAAGTGAGTGCTCCCGAGACATCAAATGGTAAGAGGAGAGGTAGTAAGGCCAAGAGGGCCCGCGTTGGCGGAAAGTTCCAAAGTTTCAAAGATAGAGGGTGATGTTATGTGTTCAACATGTGGTAAAGTTCATAGAGGCCCAAATTTGAATGATATCGATGCTTGTTTTGGTTGTGGTGAAGTGGGATATAAGAGGAAGGATTGTCCCTATAAACGTAATAAGAGTAAAGGAAGTGATGGTGGGATGACTAATCCCAATTGTCAAAGGTGTGAAAAGAACCATGGTGGCCCATGCTTGTTGAAGACCAATGCTTGCTATGGATGTAGTGAAGTGAGTCACAAGCTAGTTGATTGTTCATGTTCTCGAAGGAGGTGTAAGGGTGGTCGATCTTTAGATCGAGGTGGTCATGTTGATGAAGGGGCTCAAGGAGAGGATAAGGTGCCTGATGTTATTACCGGTATGTTAAAGTTTCCTTTGACTATGATGTGCATACATTGATAGGTCCGGTGTGCCACTATATCTTTCATTATTCTTTCTTGTTGCTAGTGGGCTTCAAGTGTGCCCCGAGTTGTTGTGTGAATGTTTGGGTCTACCCCCTTTGTTGAGTCTATTGTTGTTAGAAAGTTCATAGGGGTTGTTTCGTGTTCATATTGCATTAGGTCTTGCCTTGTGACTTGTTGGGTTTGATGTGGTAAATTTGATGTCATGCTAAGGATGGATAATTGCTTGCATGTTGTGTCTCCTTTGATTGTAGGGCCTGTAGAGTTAGATTTCAACTTCATAATAAACCCATGCTTGAGTGGGGCATTGTAATGTGGTTGTGAAAGGGTAAGTTCGTTTCTTGTATTAAGTACAACTGATCTCTAAGGGTTGCATTTATCGTCTTGCAAGAGTTAGGGGTGTTGAACCTAAGTTATTTTCTATTGAGTTGATTCCGATGATCAATGGGTTAGTGAAAGTATTTACCGATATTTTGAATTTGGGATAGTGCCTTTTGGTTTGACTTATGCATCGGTCATGTCTATAGGTCTCATCAACAGGGTCTTTAGTCACTATCTTGTTATGTTTGTGGTGGTCTCTAGTGATGAAGTATTGATTTATTTAGAGCTTGTGAACCATTTGGGGGTAGTGTTGCAATCTTAGGGTTGTATGCTAAGTATGAGAAGTGTGATATTTGGTTGTAGGAGGTTTCCCCTTCTAGGTCATGTAGTACCGGGGGATGGTATTAAAGTGGATCCCAAGGAGACAGATGTGATTAGAAATTGGCCTAGACATTGGGCTCCATCGAACATTAGAAGTTTCTTGAGGTTAGCAGATTAATATCGAAGGTTGGTGAATGGGATCTTTTCTATTGCTTCTCCCATGCTAAGTTGACTTAAAGAAGGCTAAGTTTGTATGGACCGATGAGTGTGAAAGGAGTTTCCAAAAGCCTTGAAGGATAAGCTTATCTCCGCTCCTATCTTGTCTTCACCGAAAGGGTTGGAAGGGTTTTTTGTGTATTGTGATGTCTCTTGGATTGGTTTGAGTTATGTTGATGCAAGATGGTTAGGTGGAAGCCTATGCTTTTAGATAACTTGAGATGCATGAGAAGGATTATCTTATCTATGACCTTGAGTTGGCCGCCGCGGTATTTTCTTCAAAAATTTGACGTTATTGTTTGTATGGTGTGCATGTTGATGTGTTTACCGATCATAAAAGTCTCCAATTTGTGTTCACCCAAAGGATCTTGGTTTGAGACATAGGAGGTAGTTAGAACTTCTTAAGGAATAGGATATGAGTGTGCATTACCATCCCGATAAGACTAATGTTCTGGTCGGTGCTTCAAGTAGGACGTCCATGGGTAACCTATTTCATTGTTGATGGTAGCATGGAGGTTACTAGGTAGGTCCACCGGTTGGCTAGGTTGAGGGTTAGGTTGGATGAGGTTGACTATGGTGGTATTGTGTTTGTTGTAGTTCAAAGATCTTCCTTGGTTGATGAGGTAGAAGCAAAGAAAGATCTTGCTCCCTTCTTGTTAGAATTGGAGAAATTGGTGAGCGTTGGCATGGTGGAGGTTTTCCCCCGGGGGGGAGATGGTGCCCTTAGGTGCCAAGGTAGGTTGTGTGTGCCTTGTGTTGATGTCTTGAGAAAGAGGGTTCTTGATGAGACTAATAGTAGCTATCATTCTAGCATTGGTATGGCTCTTTTTGAGACTCCATATGGTAGACGTTGCATGTCCCCGGTTGGGTGGTTTGAAGTGGGATAAATGGCTTCATTGGGTCTGAATCTGGTTATGGAGGCTATGGAGAAGGTGACATTGATTAGGGAAAGATGGAAAACAGCACAAGGTCGCCAAAAAAAATCCTATGCCAATGTGAGGAGAGGGGATCTTGAATTTAAAGTTGGTGATTGGATCTATTTGAAAGATTCACCATGAAGAGTGTGGTCCAATTTGGAAAAAGAGGGAATTGAATTTACTGTTTGTGAGTCCTTATAAAGTGTTAAGGAGGATTGGTATGACTGCGTACGAATTGGAGTTGCCTATGGATAAGGATATGGTTCGTCCGGTTCTTCATGCATCTAGGTTGAGGAGATGTGTTGGTGATTCAAGTGTTATAGGACTCTTTAGGGATTGCGGACGTCGGAGAGGATGAGTTGACTTATGAGAAGGTTCGGTGGAGAAGTTGGGTTAATATAAGTAAAGGTTGTTTGTGAGGGTGTAGTGTACATCAAGACCCATTGGAAGAACCGTCAAGTCGAAAGTGTCTCTCGGGGAGCCGGAGTGGGCATGGAGGAGCAATATCCGTACCTCTTTCATTCTATTCAAGCTTATGATGACACGTTAAGTCCTTTCTTCTATGATTCCAAGTCTCAAGTCTCAGCCTTATGTCGTTTGCATACTTTCATATTTATATTGAAAAATTCATGGTGATTTTAACACTTAAGTTGAGATCTTTGAAAATGGTGTTTAAGTGCATTATTGCATTCTTGTTGGGGATGATTTCTTCAGGATTACTCTTCTTATGTACGTTTCTTCAATAATTGGGGACTAATGTTCCAAGGGAGGGGGGATATTGAAACTCCCCACACTTGCTTAGGAATGCCCCCATAATCGTAATTCCCTTATATCTAAAATCGGGGATATTTAAACACCCTTCCACGTAGCTAGGAAAGCTCCTATGATGCAATTTTTTTCAATATCTCAAAATCCGTGCAAAATTTTACAAATTTGACTTCATATTCTTGTTCAGAGGGTAAAATTATGTGGGAAAATGACTACGTACAAGATATACTTTTTTCGTGCCAAAAAAAAAATTTTTGCTGAATTTTGCAAAAATAGTAGCTGCCCGCGACAGGTCCGCAATGTGGACCTGATGCAGACTAGTTCATAAATTTCCGAAAATTGTTCTTTTTACGCCAGAGAAATTGGGTAATAACCCTATACCTATATACACGAAAATCCCTCATTGTCAATCTGTTTTGAGCCCTAAAATTGAACCAAAAACCTTTCAAATTCCTCTCTAATCTTCATCAAATTCTCCAACTATTCTCAAGGTTTTCAAGAAGTCTTGTTGGAATTCAAGAAAACCAAGTCAAGCCCTAAGTCCTCGTCAAGATTCAAGTGTACCAATCTCTTTCCGAATCTAAGGCTTTCATTCAACCTTCAAGTCTCCATCTTCAATCTTCATCAAGTTATTCTCCAAAGCTAAGGTATGTGGGTTTCTTTCATGGGTTCCTTTCACCAATGATGCCCAAGCTTCCTTTTACTTAAAATTGCATGATTTAAAGTTGATTTACTTATGGATCCTGCTCATTATGAAATTCACTGCACACTATGTTGGGGTTTATGAAATTGTGATTGTTTTTAGCATGTTTTGAGTTATGAATCTAAGATCTATGGTGAGATTTGATGAAGAGTTTTGATGTATATTGCTTGAGTGTGTTACGAAGTATCTATTGATGGTTTTACACTAAATTTCTAGCATGATTCCACTTTTGAATCATATATTTTTACAGTAACACTACACACCCGTCAAGTGTTTGATAAAATGTCTGGTTATGATTTTTCAAAGAATTGAAGGTCCAATGCATGTATTATGAGTTGAATGAATATATGATGATGAAAGGAATGTATGTATATGATATTGTCTCTATAGTGTGGGGAAACGACCAAGCCTCACTCGGCTGGTTGTAGGCCCGGGTAACCTTGTTAAATGATTTGTACCACTATCGCTTTGCTGGGGAGATGGTCACTCCTTACATTTGTAGCATGTTCTATACAAACATGGTTTTACTTTAAGCATCATTCATACATGTTATATTGCTATAAGCTTATTCATTGCATATGTTATGCATTTTGTTTATGGTGCTTATCACTTGTTGCATTGCATCCTACATACTTAGTACATTCAAACGTACTAACACATACTCTATGCCTACATGATATTACCATGTAGAACCCGGAGCTCCTATTGTTTCTCCTCCACGTGGCTAGACAGATTGCCCAAGTTAGCTTATGGTGAGGCCTCAAGTCCGGGGACAATATCTATCTTCCCTCAAGCTTCTTTTTAGACTATATCTTGTATATTTGGATTACCTACTGTCATTAATATGAGGGTGAGCCCAGTTGCTTGTCTTAGCCCCCACTAAGTTCTATGTTTAGAGGTGTTTTTGGACAGATATGTAAGGATGCTATAAGATTGACTATCTCTTGACTCTCCTGGTGTTTTATGAAATGAAGATTTTCCCTTAGTTCTTATGCCCTTATTTCTACTCTTTTATTGGGTTTAATTGCTTCCACGACCAAAGATGTGAAATGATATGCTAAGAGGCTTTCTTGGGGTTCCTTCGGGTTTCTCCATGCGCCGTGTCTCATCTAGTCCCTAGTTTGGGTCGTGAGACTAGGCCTCCGAGGACTCAACTCGCAATCGCCATTGTATGTTGTATCTGACTCTTCCTTGCTTTTGGGGCCATGGTACCTGAAATGCACATATTAAACATCATGTTTAGCCCTAAAAGTACTGGAACAAAAATCAAGAACTTATCAGAACTAGTGACAGATGACTCTATGAAGGCTCGTTTATAGGTCATAATGAAAACTACAAGACATAAAAGACCCTCATAGATGGCAAGGTACAGTTAACTTAGTTACATGAACTAAATCTATGAGACTCGGTATGATTTATAGAACATTCTATAGGCCATAGACTGAGTTGTAGATGTAGTTCTAGACTTGAATTTTTGCAGACATTACCCTACGAGACTTTTCTACGAGCCATAGACTAAAGTACGACTCCTAGAAGGTTTCATCTGATAGAATCTCAGAAACTCCAGGCTATTTTGATCTTCTCACGAGGGGTAACTACGGCTCGTGGATTATTCCATGGGCCATAGAAGACCCTCGTGGTGTGAAAGTTCCAGTAACTTGGGTTCTCTAAGCCTATCAAATAGGTCCCAAAATGACACTAATAGTCCACAATCATTTAATTCAGCATCAAAGCAAGAATCTTCTGCACTTAGATAATTCCAACAAATTTCCTGATACTCCAATATGCGACAAGTTCACATTACTTCACAAATGTCATTTTACATATTCATACCACAATCCTACACCCATTTGAAAGTTAGAAGATATGCAAACACACGCAATCACATGTTGTTTGTCAAACAAAGATTTCCATGTAATTCCAACAATATGTGATGACATGATTTTCACATAATAACATCCAAAAATGACAAAACTACACACACGTTCTGGCATTTAGATCTTTCAAGGCAATGATAACTACTCAATCAAGGTTAAGCACATATCACATACAAAGGCAACAATTAATTCGAACACGCTAAATTTTGAATACCGCACCTATAAATAATTCCAACCTAATGATATCTATTTTGATAATATAAGAAATTAAGAGTCAAGAACTTACCGAATTTGGATCATAATATTGAAAAATTGAAAGAAGAATCCAAAAATGGTGAAACCCTAGGTTGCTGAAGTGTTGCTAGAAAAATTTGATGGTGGCCTGATGGTGGTCAAAGTAGTAGGATAGGAGACGGGGTCAAGGTATTTTTTGAAATATTTGTGGGAATGAGGGGTAAAACGGTTTTACCCCTCTTTTATACGTTGACTAGGTCGGGTGAAAGTTGACCCCATGCCCTACGAAACCCTGACTATGGGTCATAGAGTTTTCTATGGTTCGTAGAACTTGGTCTCATAGTGTACCAAAGCCCTAATCTGGGATATTGGCTTCACGGACTCGTCTATGGACCGTACATAGACATATGACTCATAGATTGGGTTGTAGAAGCCCTAAACACTGAGACATATTTAGGGAACTTACCTGGGATCCACAAGCCCCAGTCATGACCTGTACTTTTATCTACGAGCTGTAAAGTCAACTTGTGGACAGAAGGCACAATATATGTACTCACTAGAAGTGTTTTACAAGTACATGTAATAGATGGATTTCCACAACAGGAGGTTTTTGAAAGAAAAAATAAGTGGATGGTTAGGAAGATCAAGATACACAAAGAATTAATAATTGAGATTATGTAAGTTATCCAAGAGGATATTTCTATACATAAAAGGAATTCAAATTGTGGCTTTACGTTCATAGAAATGATCAAGAAGTACTCCCCATGATTCTGATCCAGAGTATGTTCCTATCCACTGAGTAAGTAAATAACTATCAAGAACGAAGTAATCTTTTACTTTGGTTAAAGGCCCATTTTTCGGAGAAAGGAGAATAGGAATGAAATAAAATAAATCAAAATAGAAAGAAAAGAATCTAATTGCAAAAGAAAAAAGGAGAGATGTCGTTGGTGAGCAAGAGCTAAAGTATCTCCTAATAATACTGTTATTATTCCTATAAGCAAGATCAAATATACTATGTAAGGTATAACTCTGAAAAGGGGAAGAACCCGAGCTACAAGAAAAATTCCCGCCGCTACCATAGTAGCAGCATGTATAAGAGCCAAAATAGGAGTAAGCCCCTCCATGGCATCAGGTAACCATATATGAAGGGGGAATTGGGCGATGGGTCATCGTGTGAACCATGACCCGTAGAACCAGTCATAGAAGCACTTCTTGTTTCCTTTTCAGCCTGAGATGGCTGACTTGGTCATGTACCTGCATATCCTTCAAAAAACAAACTGTTACCCTATATGCCACCAGTCCAGAGTCTAAAATCTATAACCAAAATGCTACAAATTAAACTACCTACAAGTCCAAAATCTATAAATAAAACAAAACTACTACTTTTAAATCAAATACCTTGGGTACCCTCCCAAGAAGCGCCTCATTTATTGTTGCGACACAACTTGGATAACTTGGTTACTCAGACTTCACCAAGTTCCCAAACTTCCATCTTCAAGTCATCGGGCCTCTTCATCAATTGATAAATGTTGAAGAAGACTTCTTCATATTCAATCGAAACTTGAGTTGGCCAGATTCCATATCCACCAATGCTTGCCTAGTTGCTAGGAAGGCCTTCCTAAGATGATTGGGACTTCGAAGTCGACTTCGCAATCAAGGATCATAAAGTCTATCGGGAATATGAATTTCTCTACTTTGACAAGGATGTCATACAATATCCCCACAAGCTTTTTCACTGTTCTGTTAACCATCAACAATGGCATACTCATCGGGGCAGGGGCCCCCAATCCTAGCTTATTGAAGATCACAAGGGGCATCAAATTGATGCTAGCTCCTAAATCACATAATGCCCTTGCAAACTCAAAATCTCCAATGGTGCAAGGTATGGTGAATGCTCCGAGATCTTCTAGCTTCTACACCAAGGACCTTGTTGCAATCGCACTGCAATGCTGAAGCTTTTGGGAGAGCTCCTGGATCACGTTCCACTTCTTTGTGACCAAATACTTCATGAACTTCACATGATCGAGCATCTTCTCCAATGCTTCAATGAGAGGAATGTTGATAAAGAGTTGCTTCAGCACAGAGATGAAGTGCTAGAATTTACCTTCCTCCTCCTTTTTTTTGAGTCTCTGAGGGAAATGAGGGGGAGGTCTAGGAATGTATTTCAACTTTTATGGTGTTACTGCAGCATGACTTACCCCATCCTTGGAGCGAACACCTATGATCTCTGCATCATTGCTCTCAACCATCTCCACATGAACATCATCATCATCAACCTACATCGAAGGGTCAATGGGCTATTTGCCACCATGAGTAGTCACTTCCATACACTATTGATGTCACCTAAGATACACCTCCTTTTTGAAGGTTAAATCGATCGTTGTTAAGATATATAACCTAACTGAGGTAAGGGTCGATCCCACAGGGAATATGGTAGATGTAGAGTAATTTCAAGAAATTTGAGTTAATTAACCTACTTATCTCCCCGAGAGGGGAAGGGTTTTGTAATTTGTAAAAGGTAAACCTAAACTAAAATTGTGTGAAACTAGTAAGAAGAGTAACTAAGGTATTGTGTTCCCCATGAGTCCTTAACTAGGTATTACCAAATAATCACATTCTTTTCTAGTGTGTTGCATGTAGAACGACAAGTTAAATTTTCAAACCCTTTGATCCAGGCGAGAGGTAAATTTCACTACGTGATTTCCATCCCCACAATGTGACTTTACTAACCCTTACCTATTCTTCCAATACAACCTCCCCTTGATCCAGTTTGGTTGATTAGATGAGAAAACATCAATTGAATTATGTTAATTAATCTCTTTTCCTATTCATTACTACCTTGAACTAGTTAGTAACACTAGGCAAGTTCTAATATTGGCCACATTAAAAAGCAATCAAAATGAAGAGAATTATTTAATACATGCATACACATTTATCAAGAATTACAAATTTTCCAGTTTTACCTTGTTAATTCTTAATGGTTCGTACAACCATAGTTGTGGATTTATCTACTCATTATCACTGTAGATGTAAGAATAATGATACAGAATAACATAATTAAGCACATACAAGGATGAAATTAAGAAAGGGAAATCCATACTCTTCAATGGAAATCATAAAGTATGACTTAAAATCTCCAAATAATGTATCGTGTTTCTAAGCACAATTCCAAGGTATCTGGTTGTTCTCTTCTACTCTCCCTAAAAAATAACCTAAAAAAATCTATTTATAGTACTTCAAACACAAGTCCAAACAAAATAGAAAAACTAAATTCGATAGACAATACGAGCAAAGTTTTACGGCTCGTATCGAGGCTTTGTGGAATTCTTTCTTCAATTATAGGTTCAGCTTCTATGAGACTCTTCTAAAGGCTGTAATCAGACTTACGACCCGTATAGGGTTTCTCTGATGACTTTTCAGTAACTCCTAATTTTTGATCCTTAGAGTACAGAACCTCCTCTATGACTCGTACGTTATTCTATGGCTCGTCAGGTAGTTCATAGATTCAACTTTAGAATATCACCCTTTCACTGGATCTTACTACAAAACCCTATCTACGGCTCGTGGAAACTTCCATAGCCCATAAAGGGTGTTGTAGAATAGCAAAAACTTCAGCAACCATATACGTACCACAAAATCGTGCCAAATCCTGTACTCCTGAAAACAAACATAAAAACACATCAAGCCTACTAACATCGCTTTGAGAACACACAAAAGTCCAAGTTTTAAGCATCAATAGTGTTGTATTTTGACAGCACATCAACACTCTCAGCTTAAAATTGTTGCTTGTCCTCAAGGGACAGACTCAATCTACATAAACAGTACAATAACACATAGACCTCAATCTAATGAGACTCATTATTTCAAAATAAAGCACAGATACCTACACCACTCACAAATGCATATCAAGTAGCTATCAAACGAACTAATCTAGATCAATACATGTGACAGTGCAACTATGGTAAGCAAGGTAACCATAGATAATCAATAATCACTGAATTCATCTAAAATCAATGGTGCAATGCAAGGTCCCTCACAGAAAGAAGTCTCATATCCCACTCATGATGATATTTTCAGATTCAGTGCTTGGGACTAAACAAATCGCTCACTCTCACAAAAGATATTCAAATACCATACCCAATACCATATCCTTGCCCCTATACTAATGACTATGACCTTCGATTACTTGGACTAGAATAACTATCAGACGTTTTGGCTTGTAACATAGGCTTAGAGGGTTTGGTATGATTTTTTGGGAATATAGTGATTAAAGGCCCTCGTTGACACTACATCATGCTACGGTTTTGCTCTACCAACACTTTCATTTTTTAACTCATTCTCCATTCCTTCTATTTCAAGCCTTTCTGGGTGCCTTACTCTCATTTTTAGCTCATTGCATTTTATTTTCACATCATTTTTTAACTCATTTTTTAGGCATCAATTCATTTTTGTTTTTGCATCCAGAGCACATTTTTTAATACCCTTTTCCATGTATCACTAGCTTCCACCCCATTTATATGGTTACCCTTATTCCAGTCACCCTTAATTTAGGCTTTTGGCCTTATTGGAGGTGCACAATATCCAACCTATGAACCAGGGCCACTTTTGGTAGCCACCCTCAACTTAAGATTTTTGCCTCTGTCAAGATGCATAATATTCAAGGAAGGACAAGGACCAATTTCAGGATTTTACATTTAGCAAGGCTAGGTTACTTAGGTTTTACAAAGGAAAGGGTATATGCAAGGCTCAAACATTGGGTTCAAGGGGTACATTACACATTTGGTTGGTCATTTAGGCTAACTGGACTAATATGAACAATGACCTAAAATCCTTTTCTAACCAACTAATCCTACAGTCTAAGTCAGAGTAACTGGGCAAGTTCTGAATTGAGACACAATATAAGAATTTAGGAAAGAAAGCTCACACACACATGGCACTGAGAGTCCCGTCTTTCGTTTTTATAGCAGAAAGAGGCTCCCCAGGGAGAAACACTCGGCTAAATGTAACGTAAGTCTAAAAGACCCTAAAACTGAGTAATGAGGTCTATAAGTTCTATAAGAGTCATCCGGTGCAGTGGAATAGATATGGGCTTTATGCCCGACTCAACCTCTATCACAAAATCAACATCCCTCCAGGGCGGCAACACAGGCATATCAATAGGAACAGACCTGAGACCCATAGACTACTAGAATTGACTCAACTATAGGGGCATCAGTTGTCACATCTTGGAGATGGGACAAATATGCCAAACAACTAGTAGATATTAACCTCTAAGCCTAAATGTAGGAAATAGTATTAGTTGGTGCATGATTATCAGACCTCTGCCACATTACTGGGCGCGTACTCGGTATAGCAAGGTAACAGTCTTGGCATAACAATCTAACACAGCATCAGAAGGAATTGACCAGTCCACCACTAACAACTCCCACACTAGAGTTAATACGTGAATCTATGACGAAAGAGGCTTAGGACTCATAGCTAAACAAGAAGCAAAATAAATAGATACATATGAAAGGTAGAACCCGAATCAATAATGGTGGACAATGTGGGTGTTATCGTGGATAGTGAAGGACAGCCCGTGGGTGGTAGTTTAGTTTTTGGCAAAGCTCCAGAGTCCATGGGGGAGATAGGGGCATATGTTGTGGTGGTAAGGAGTGGGCAATTGGAGCTCTATCACAAAAAATCGGGTAATTATGTTCAGCAAGTTCAATTTGTTGGGGAAGTAGGTAATCCTTGTGTTGTGGCTGATGAGGAGGATGGAAGAGGAAAGCTTCTTGTTGTAGCAACAGGCTCAAAGGTAATGTACATTCTTTTTTTTGAGATGGTGTGTCAAGGCTAGCTTGCCCACAAAATTATATTAACTTTTGATAACTTTAGCTTAAGATTAACTTTTGACAACTTCAACTATAAAAAGTCTGAATTTTGATGCTTTCTGGATTAAGTTTTAATCTTTAAGCACTAATGCACTCAATTGGTTAAGGGGTAATTAAACTTTGCTTCTGTTGAATTACCCCATGCATAACTTGCTATAATGTAACTATTGAATAGAATTGGACTTTCATTCGGGAAGCACTGGTGTAGTGCTCTATGAGGCCCCGCAGGGCTGCGGACGTGCTAATAGATGCTTACCTAAGCTAGCGTTTCAAGGTGATCTCTTTGATAGCTTCAAGTATTTTGACCTTACTGTTACCACTTTCTAAAAACTGTGTTGGCCTCATCCTAAAGAGGAAAAAGAAAATAACTAAATTATTTTGCTGAGGTGTTTGATGAAGTTATGAAAAAAAATGTTTCTGCTTACTCACTGGAAGGTGTCATTTTTTGTTCTTGTAGATGCATGTTCCTATTTCTTTTTGATTTCATCATTGGGTTGTTCAGTATATATCTTACAAGTAGGGCTGACAAATGGTGGATATTTCATTTATTTTGCGATAGAATTTAAGTCCTATGATATCACAATATCCCGAATAGAGCTGAACCTTGGTTCGATTGGACTGAAAGAAGCAAGAATTTCATTAGAAGAGTCTGTTTGATTAGGAAAACACTAGAATTGATTGTCCAGAACTTGAGAGAAGCATCAAGTTGTGAGGGTGTATAGTGAGTAGATGGAAGATAAGAGATAGCTTCTCTGTGATCTTTTGTTCCAGTAACTTTATCAGCCTTGGTGGGCATATTAGCATTATCACTATACGTGGAAGGAATGAAGTTGTGCTAATCAAATGTGGAAGAGACATCAATTGCTTTGTTGACAAAATTAATGTAATGGAGCCTAGGTTGGTGGATAAAGAGTTCTAGTACGCAAATGCAATCAGAAGCTTTAATGGTCAAATAAAGAAGTGGATTGGAGGTTCAACATAACAGGAGAAGTTATTCAACTAAAAGAGGACATGGAACATCCTTAGAATGAGGTACTTGATGAATGCTTAGTTGACCTTTCACTACTGTAGAATTCCCCACTCTGATCTTATCAGAAGATGGACCACTACTCATGGAAGCAAGCCATGGTCTAAACATTTATGAGATGGGAGAAGGGAGATTCCTCTAATGTTCCACAGTTTAAGTTACTTTTGAGCAAGTTTTGAAAAGGGATTGACAGTACTAATTCTCAAAAAAATTAAAAAAAGGGTTTTGAAAAGGGATTGGTACCAGAAAAGGTCCCCCATTAGTTTCCAATGGTCCCAATGTGATGATCCATTCCTTGAATTGGTAGTAGTGTCTGGAAAACCGGCCAGAAGCTCCTATGTTAGTAGTGTCTGGAAAATCATTTGGAATGCATGACATGATTTTCGGGGCAATGTGGAGATCACAGTAGGTAATCAGGAAAAATTGTATTTTGGAAGGATCAGTGGATTGGACTTAATAGCTTAAAGTCCACCTTTGCTGATTTATAGTCAATTATCCTTCAAAAAATCATGCTAAGATGAACCAAATTTGGAATCAATATGGTTGGGATTTTGAACTTCAGAAGAGCTTAAAGTGATTGGGGATTGAGAGTTTTTACC
>JAPFFP010042469.1:0-14092 GCA_026153255.1 Solanum medicagineum
TATGTATGTATGTATATATGTATGTATGTATGTATGTATGTATGTATGTATGTATGTATGTGTATATATATTTGTAACACCTTAGAAATTTCTAAGTTAATATCCAAACTTCCCTTATGCGTGTGGGATCATACCGAGTGATTCTAACTTTGAATATAGGTATTAAAGCCTATTCTATAGTGGAATGATAGATTTGAGATGAATAGAGGTCACAAAAATCCTTGAGCACAAAGTTGGGATGAAATCTTCCTTACCGATTGAGTTTAGATATGAAATTCTGTATAATTGGGAGATCCAATAACTCCAAAGTTGTGAATGCATGTTAATTAATGTCCTTTCCTAAGTATTTGAAGTGTGCCAAATGTTGTTTGAGGTTATAAGGGACACCCAATTAGGTCAAGCCAAGTTCAAAACACTTCCATCGGCTAAGTTTCGATATGAGTTCATAAAAGGATCAACTTCAAATGATCATATCTCTTAGCACATAATGATACAGATGACCCATAATATACCAAACTAAAGATATGTTAGTTAGCTTTCCAAAGCATCCAATTACGCCTTAAGAGGAGTTCAGAGTAAAAAGCTATGACCGTTTTACTGAACCCTGTCGAATCTGTAAATTTCGGTGATCTGCCGATTGAGACCATGGAAACGCTTGGAGAAAGCTTAAAATATGTCAAAAAGGGCGATCAAAGGTCCCCATTCAGTACACCGCTGAATGGTTCAGCGATGGGATAGCTAGACCGCCATTTTCGCAGATGAAACTCACCAAATGGTCATGTTATCCAATTTTGATGATTATTTGACTTTCCCAAAAGGATTTTTTTTTATCTTTTACACTTAATTAACTTTCCTAAACCTATTATATAACCCGTTAATGCATAATCTCTAAAAAATATTATAATCCTACGTTCAAAGTTCTCCCAAAGAAGAGGCTAGGGTTCTTCATCTTCAAGTGCAAACCAAAAGTTTCTTCAAGAGATCTTTTTTTCTCTTCCAGGTATGTAAGGCAATCATAGCATTAGATTGAGTTCGTCCACAGGCCCCATGTCTAAATTTCCTTTTTAATGATTATTTTATTGAGAAGAAAATCTAGCTTTCGAGTTCCAATTGAGTCAATTCTTCTTCTATTGAGTTTTATATAATTATGTATTGATGTTATTATTATTTTATTGTTGGAATTATTTTCCATGGTTATTTTTCCATGAACCCTAGTTGAGTTAATGATTATGATTTTCCCATGCATTATTTGATATTGTGTGTGTGTGTGTGTGTGTGTGTGTGTGTGTGTGTGAGAGAGAGAGAGAGAGAGAGAGAGAGAGAGAGAGAGAGTTTTCAAAAAGCACGAGCATTGATTTTAAAGAAGTTTGAACATTGAGTTAAGTGTTGTTTTAAGAAAAGAATTTTGATGAGATAATCAAGAGTTTTGATAAGATAAACATGACTTTTGAAAGCATATGATTTGCAATTGAAAGTATTAATGAATTGAGATGAAATTGAATTAATGAAAAGGTCCATTGAGATTTGATGAGATAAATTGAAATAATGTTGATCGTTATAAGCACATGTTTTGAGAGAAGTATTAGCACCAATTTGGGTAAGAGTTGAAAGAACTCAAACCCCATAAACAACATAGCCAGCACGCGCGTAGGATAGTTGTGTCACTAATTCGGGCAACTCTAATTCCAAAAGAGGACTTAATCTGTGGATCCAATAAATTGAATCATCCCTTACTCTGGCAAGGTATTGGGCTGCTGTGGCAACGGTAGTGCAAAGAGTTGTATCATCACTCACTCATATAGCGATGGTTGTCAGTTAAATAAACTCCCTAATAATAAAAATTGAATTTTATTTGATGGAATTGCATATGCTAAGTTGATTTTAAAATTATAATTTATATTAATGTTTAAACTTTCATTTCATGTAGGATCAAGGTGTGTGTTGCTCTTGGTATTGAGTTCTCTTTGAGTTTGTTCTATTCAGCCATATTACATACCGTACATTCCATGTACTGAGGTCACTTGGTCTGCATTGTTTTATGATATAGATACAGGTCTTAGAGATCCTCAGTAGATACTTCGTTGAAGATCTATGCAATCCCAAACATTGGTGAGACCTCCTTGCTTTTGGAGGAGCCTTCTATTTTAGCTTATTCATCTTTATTGTCTTGAGGTAGCCTTGAACATATCTTAGCACCTTCTTATGAGTTGATAGGGGCTTCATAGACTAAGCTAGATAGAATTAGAATAAAGCCTATTTTTTCTTTCAAAGTCAATTTTGTAAACTATTATTATTTATATAAATTGAAATACTGAGATATTTTTGTAAGAATTATTTTTGAAACTATTTTATATGATGGTTTAAATGTCCACTTGATTAATTTCTTTCATTTCATTGAGTCTTTCACTAGATGAACAAGGGTATTGAGCCAAGTAGTTCGCTTGGTAGCTACCAATAGTTTCTAAGTGTCGGTCACGCCTAGGGTACCCTCTCGGGGCGTGATATGTATATGTGTATATATATATGGGAGGGGGGGATTTGGGGGGAGGGTGTGTGATATCCTTTTAATAAATTGTTGATAGTGTGAATTCCTAGAACATACTATATATACCTTATGCATACACTAGAATCATATACCAAATGGATACACAAATTATCCAATTAAAGTAACATATTCTAAATATATACAAATATTGAATACAATTTATATACTATAATAAATAACCACAGACCTTGATTATATATTAAATAACTGTAGACCCTAATTATATACTAAATATATTTAGTTCATATGTAATTGGATACACCATAATTACATACAGTTACTATACGTATACCAAATTGTATACCCCAATCTATATCAATTTCATATAATATAAAAAATAATCAAGCATCCTAATTATATACCAAAAGCACACCAAATTATATAACCATTATATATCAATTGCATAAAATATCATTAGACTGCAATTATATGTACCATATATTTTACAAGTCATCATAAACTTAATGACACACATACTTTAATTATACACTACAAGTATACTCAAATATAGTCCAATTCTATACCATATGCACCCTAATTCTATTGCATATGCATACCTAAATTAACAACTTTAGTTTATCTTCATGCGTTGTAAGTTTGCATCTGTTACTCTTTAGAGAATGAACAGTGATACATACACCACGATGCCCATACCACCACCGAAACGACCTGACCACTAGGCAGATCTGATAAAGGAACACCCAACACTGCCCCTCCGACCTTCAGAGATGTCCTTTTGGAGAAATCTAAGGACCTCAATCATACCTACAGACAAACTCGACCACAAGAAATGGAAGTAGACAATAGCCAACAAGATCAGGAGGATATTATCCACCTCTCACAGGAGGAAAAGTGCAGAATTTACCTACCATGGAGCAACTTCATTATCATCAAGAGGTTTGGCGTAAGATTTCCATACTTATGTCTAAAGAACAAATTGCAAGATCTATGGAAACCTACCGAACTGATCACTCTCATTGATGTGGGAAATGACTATCACATAATCAAGTTCCAATCAGAAGCAAATAAGAACAAAGTGCTACATAAGGGTCCTTGGTTCATTGCGGGCAATTTCATTTCGGTCTAGAACTGGGAACTTAACTTTGTCCCCAAGATGGAAACCATCATCCATACGACCATTTAGGCAAGACTACTCCAGCTACCCACAGAATTTTATGATCGAAAAATCTCGGAGAAGGTTCGGGAAAAGTTAGGTATGCTTCTTAAAATAGATGTGTGTACTTCGGTGACCCTTAGAGGACGGTACGCGAGGATTTGCATCCAAGTAGCGACTGACAAGCCCGTCAAAAAAGAGGTAACCATAGGAACACACCAACGAAAAATCATCTATGAAGGAGAGTGCATTCTCTGCACCAATTGTGGTAAAGTCGGCACACATATGGTACTTGCTTAAAGCCACGAATGGGACAGGAAACGAGGAAAGTGACTCCCCCAGACCAACGCCCCATAGGGAAGACGAGGTGGCGGGCACTGTAGGAGACACTAAACGGGTCGAGGAGGGTGAATGGAAAGTGGTTAAGTTTCCAAAAAAGAGTCGAGGCCCAAATAGAAACAGGGCCAACCAAATGGCCCCCCCACCACAGACTCTTGTGCCCACCAAACTTGGGACATTTAGGAGAAATGGGGCCAATATTGATGTTAAGGATTTTGGACAACAGAACAAGGTAGCCCAAAAAGAAATCCCCCACAACTATGAGGCCCACTCGGAAGCCCAACTTCTGCATGATGGTCTATGAAAGCAACAACTGTCAAATACTAAAGTAACAGCAGCGAGGCACGTGCCATAAACATGCTAATAGTGCCCATCTACCAGCCCACCAACCAACATTTAAGAGCACCCAATGCCATAAATGCCACCATTATGACCACTGACTTCCCCGTCTCGATCTTTTCAACCAAGGACACGGATACTGACCAAAGAAGATTTGGAATGAACCAAAAGATATGGTATTTAAGGTGGTAGGTAAGTGTGGACCCACTAAATTTAATGGAAAATATACCAAGCTAGATACTAATCCTTCTTCCTCCCACCTTTCTCCTATGAACTATGATCATTACACTGAGGAAAATAATCATTGCTCCGGCGTTATTGACATGACCACCACAGTCTTATCAAAAGATTAGTATAATCCGTCTCTCCACAATGCAGGAAACCATTCAATTAAAGAGGTATGTGGTACTATTTCTACACACTAAAACTCTCACCATGGCAATAGATAGAACACCGATGCCCATGCCACCACCCCAGCACATCCCCATCACTCTCATCACTGCCCCGCTTTCGCCAACCCATTGGGACTAACGGACAGGCAACTAACTTTTTAGCGATGGTAGGGGGCCAACAAGTAACTTTATTGGTCCTGGACCTAGTGTACATAGCTCAGAACATCTAAGAGGGGTTGAATCATGCGTTCGGAAGTTTGGGAATGCAGGTATGGAGACTTTGAGGAGAAACGGACTAATGGGGAACATCACTCCACAAGTATTCAGGAACTGGGAGCGCTCATGGAATAGACGTTCCTCACACTTGCGTTCTTCCCCTTTGAATCCTATCTCCTGGGAAATCAAGTCTTGAAGTTCATCCCACTTGTGACACCTACAACACAAACACATCCAAGTGGCGAAACCATAGGAAACAACCAGTCCCAAAGTCAAAATTTGTCAACCTTGGAATTGCTCCAACAAAGCAACTAGGAAATGGAAAGCCTGCTATCAAGCATCGAAGGGTGCTACCCAGAAGCCTATATCCTGGAAAGGCTGATAGTGAAGGAATTCGAGGGAGTGACCTCGTCGGTGATTCTGGTACAATGCCCCAGGACCTGATGGCATGTACCCTTAATATCAAGAGCAAGACGATGGATTTGCCAGCTGCGGTAGCTCTCAAGCCAGTAAACCAACCCATTACGAAGATGAGGAAGGAGAGTATGGACAACCCACATACCCCAACCATGCTGAACTTCATAATTTGGAATACCAGAGGCGCAAACAGTGCCATCTTCCGGTGTCATTGCGAGGCATTGGTGGGAAAATCACAATCCTACCCTTCTTGTCTTACTTGAGACCAAAATGACGAAACACAAACATGTGACTGATTCCCTTAAGTTCGATGCTTTTGTACAATTGCCAGCGAATGGCATGTCAGGGGGATTGTAATAATATGGAAAGAAGACATCCTGAAACTGGACTATATCTTTGTTATGCCCCAAGGGATCTATACCAGATTCAAGGTTAGACCTTGTAATTTTTCTTGATTTTTAACTGCCGTATATGCTAATCCCGACTTTGATACCAGAACGCTCCTTTAAGAGACCTTTTTAACTTCTTGAAATCTTGCAATAATGAATGGTTGGTAGCTGGTGACTTCAATGAGGTTCTTTTTCATAGTGAGAAATTGGGAGGGAAATATTGTCAATAGGAATAGGGTCAAGTTGTTTTGGAATTATTTGCAAAGTTGCGGACTAGTGAACCTAGGTTATAGCGGCCAGAGATACACTTGGACAAATAAAAGATACAGAAATCACTCCTAACTCATTTTTGAGAGACTGGAAAGGTGTGTTCCCAATGTCCATTGGATCAACAAATTCTCCAACTGTGTAGTTACGCACCTTCCTAGGATTAAATTTGACTACTACCCTCTGCTCCTTGACTTAAATACTCATACTAGTCCTCAAATTCCTAAACCCTTCTGTATAGAGCCCATGTGGTGTTCCCACCCTACATTTAGGGACCTCATTAGGAATTTTTTCACTGAGAGCCATAACTTGTTGACCTTTATCACCAATTTCCAACTTAAGGCAAAAATTTGGAATTGGAAAGTGTTAGGAAACAACTTTAAATAAATGCGACAGACACTTTCCAGACTGGATGGAATCCAAAAATCCCCAAATTACCCCCATAGTCGTTTCCTCCATCATCTGGAAAAAGAACTCCAAGCTAATTATGACGGGCTTCTCAGGAGAGAGAAAGGGTTCTGGATCACTGAATCCAGAATCTCTTGGATTTGTGAAGGGGATGCCAATACAAGTTCTTCCTAGGAGAAGACGTAACACTATCACTTTCTTAGAAGACGAGGCTGGGAACTCTTTTGATACTCCTTCCATTATCCATCAGCATGTTGCTAGTTGTTTCCAAAGTCTCTACACCACTGAACATCCCACTTCCTCTAGGATCCCCACCACCCAGTACGGCCCCACTCCTGGTTTTGACACCCTAGATGCTGCTCTCCGGGATTCCGAAGTGATTGGAGTAATCAAGTCTTTCAAACCCCTCAATACCCCTGGGCCAGACGGGACCCACCCTCTTCTCTACCAGAAATTTTGGGATATCACTGTGAAGCATGTCATTGCTTTCTGCAAGAAAGCTTTTGAGCATGCTTGCATCCCTCCGGCATCTAACCACACTCTTCTTTGTCTTATACCAAAAAACCCTGAAGCCCAAAACCTTAAGAATTTTCGCCCCATTGTCCTCTACAATACCATTTATAAAGTGGTTACCAAAATCATTGCGAACAGGCTCAAACCCTTTCTGCCTATGCTTATTGGCCACAGCCAAGCTAGCTTCATCGCCAATAAGAGGGCCTCAGACCATGCCATTGTTGTACAAGAAGCCATATCCCACTTCCAAAAGATGAAGGGTAAGATTGGTAATATGGCCCATAAAATTGATCTGGAAAAGGCTTTTGATAGGATTGAGTGGTCTTACATTATGGGAACCTTAGACTACTTTGGCATCCCTAGAAGTTCTCAAACCTCATCTTATCCTGTGTCACCTCTTCCTTGATCCAAGTCCTCATTAATTGTAGGAAAACTGAGGCCTTCTATTCCACTAGAGGTATCACACAAGATGACCCCATGTCTCCATACTTGTTTATTCTTTGCATTGAGAGACTTTCCAGAACTATCCAAAATTCTGTCAATCTTAGATACTCGAACCTAATTAGAATTAGAATAGCGGGGCCTGCACTCTCTCATCTCTTCTTTGCTGATGCCCTCACCCTCTTTGCTAGAGTGTATGTGAAGAATTGTCATGCCATTGCCTCCATTCTTCTTAAATTTAGGACCCTTTCTGGACAGAAAGTTAACTTGGCCAAATCTCGCATCATCTTTTCCAAAATTGTCCGGAGCATCTCAGAGTTGAATGCCCTTTACCTTAAAATACAGGAGCACAATTCTTTCTAAAAATACCTAGGTTTCCCCATTTTCCACAAAAAACTGGTTACCAGTGACTTCCAATTGCTTATTGAGAACATACATCACAAGTTGACCGGTTGGAAGTCCCATACGCTTAATATGGCAAGTAGACTGATTCTGGCTAAAAGTTCCCTTTTGTAGTATCCCCTCTCATATCATGAGTTATATCAAAATCCTAGAGGGGGTAGCCAAAGCTATGGACAAAATTATCCGAGAATTCCTTTGGGGCTCTACTGAGGAGAAGAAAAAGATGTACCTTCTCAAATGGGATATTTGTCACTCAACCTAGAGATTTGTGGGGGTAAGGAATTCACAGAACTTCTGTCAAAAATAAAACTATCTTAAGTGGGCTCACGTAGATAATACATCATTCCCCACAGAGTCTTTGGGCATCCACCCTTAAAGCTAAATACAAGAATCCATTTCCGATGGCTGTCAACAGAAGGGTGATTTCTTGCACTTGGGAAAACATTTTGGTGGGGTGCCAGAATATTTCTAGTGCAACGAGATGGGGAGTACAAAAGGGTCAATTGGTTAAGTTCCTTTCTGACTAGTGGAAACCATATTATCCTCCAATTAGTTATTGCATTGAAGGCCCCCCAACTAAGAAAGACCTTAACAAGTCTGTGGTGAGCATGAGATTGAATGGTGCCTGGATGTGGTTAAACATTTCCTTCCTACTCCCTCTTGAGATCAGGCAACTCATAGAAGAAACCATTGTTCATGATGATGCCACCTCTCCTAAAAGGATGGTGTGGAATTTGACCAACAATGGAACCTTCTCCACTTCTACTGCTTATTCTGTCATATCCAGCAAAGAGCAAGAACACCGAAGGAATATCTTAGACAACATTGACAACTTCAAGTGTGTTTGGGAAGGCCAAGATTCCGAACAAAATCAAATTCTTCCTTTGGATCCTTCTCCACAAGAGGCATAAGACTAACCACAGCCTGGGTATGGCTGTCTGCCCTATGTATACTATCTATGGGCACGATAGAGAAGACATGGACCACATACCGCTTCAATGCAGCATTGCCAAATCTTTATAGGACAAGATCCATGTCAAAACCCAAGCCTAGGGCCTAGACGTGACACGGCGAATGGGGAATCCGAAGGGACCCCAATCAAGCCTCTTAATATATCATTACACATCCTTGTCGTGGAAACAATTAAATAAAATAAAAGAGTAGAAATAAGGGAACACAGGGCTAAGGGACATCTTTCATATCATGAAATATCAATAGAGTCAAAGGACTCAACCTCTTAGCATCATTACATAACTTGTCCAACAACACCTCTAACATAGAAATTTAGCGGGGGCCAAGACAAGGAACTGGGCTGACCCTCATAGTCAAGTATACCATAAAGAAAAGAGAGTCTATACATAGCATAAATCAAGAGAAGTATGTCCCTGAAGCTAAGGACTCACCAAATTGCTTTGAGAGATATCACACTAGACACAAGGAGGAGGAGGATGATCAAGCGAGGCTCCAGTTCCTACATGGTAACATCATGTAGGCATAGAGTATGTGCTAGTACGTTTGAATGTACTAAGTATGTAAGATGTAATGCAACAAGAGATAGGTAACATATTTGAAATGCATATCTAGGCAATAAATGAGCATATAACAATATGGCTTGCATGAATGATGCTTGTAGTAAAACATGCTTACATAGAACATATTACATGTGTAAGAAGTGACCATCAATATAGAATATCCAAGGCCTACCACCTCCTTGGAGATGCGATTGAGGTGCAAACTCCCCAACGTGGTCATTGAGGTGTATACCCTCCAACATGGTAGCACGAGCCTACTACCTCTCGAGCGAGGCAAATGAGGTACAAACCCCTTAATGTGGTTATTGGGGTACATACCTCCCAATCATGGCAGCACGGGCCTAGTACCTCCCGAGCGAGGCAATCAAGGTACCAACCCCTCAATATGGTTACCCGAGACTATAACCCCCCAATAAGGCTTGGTCAACTCACAACACTATAGAGGAAAATGACACATATATGCATTCCTTTCATCGGGATAAAGTCATTCAAATCATAAGTCATGCTTTAGACCATCAACAACTCAAGAATCAATAATCGGATATTTTATCAAACACTTGGCGGGTGTGTAATGTTAGTATAAAACCATGCAATTCAAGAGTGAAATCATACAAGAAAATCCAATGTAAAACCACCCACTAATACTTGGCACCATCATGCAAGATACATCAGGACCTTCATCAAACCCCACAATGGATCATATATTCATAGCTCCAAATATGATTAACTAGTAGCACTTTTACAAAACACCAACATAGTTCATAGTCAAATTCATAGTAAGTACGACTCATAAGTAAATCAACTTAGAAACATGAGATTTAAGTAAAAATGAAGCTTGGGTACCACGGGTAAAAAGACCCAATAGTTGAAACGAACATACCTTGACTTTTGAGAATTCTTGATGAAGATTGAGAATAGAGACTTGAAGCTTGAGTGAAATCGTTAAGATCCGAATGATTTTTGGGACTTGAAATTTGGGGTGAAATACTTGTCTATGTGTTTGAAGAGTATTGAGGAATGTCTAGTATGATATGGAGGTAAAATATGGCTAAGTATAGTTGTTTTCATGCATGGGAAGACTTAGTCCCAAGACCTAAAAGTCTTGGACTGAACTAAAATAACTGGGCAAAAATAACACTAGTCCGCCTCAGTCGCGTCACGCCAGGGGCGCGGACCAACACTGGATAAGGGATTTTTGGGAAATTGAAATTGTGATTCATTTGTTCTAAAATTGGGGTTACTATTTCCCACTCAATTTTAGCCCCTGATCAAGAATATGAAGTCGTATTTTCGATATCACGCACAAATTTTAAGATGTATGAAAATTACGATTCTAGGCATTTTCGAGGCACATTTTCGAGAACTTTTTGGGGTCATTTCAATATTTCCCCCTTGGGAACATTTATCCTTGAATGTCAAAGAAACATACATTAGAAGAGTAATAATGAAGAAATCAACCCCAAGAGGAATGCATCAACACACTTAAACACTATTTTCAAAATCTCAACATAAGTGTAAAAATCACCATGAACTTTGTCAATATAAATATGAATGCATGCAAATGACATAGAGGCTGAAACATGAGACATGAAATCACATAGGAGACTTAGAATTAGTACCTTAGGCTTGAGTAGAATAGAAAAGATAGGGGTATCGCTTTCGCATGTCCGCTTCGGCCTCCCATGTAACACTTTTGACTTGTTGATTTCTCCAAAGGACATTAATGGAAGCAACATCATTGTTCCTCAACCTCTTCACTTATCTATCTAAGATCTCTACTGGAACTTCTTCATAAGTCAAGTTGTCTTCAACAACACCCGCAACATCCAATGGGACAATAGCATTTGGATCACCCACACACTTCCTCAACATAGACATATGAATCACCGAATGAATCAAGTGCATTTCAATAGGGAACTCTAACTTATAGGCCACCTTACCAATCCTCCTCAACACCCTATAAGGACCCACAAATCTTGGACTTAATTTACCCTTCTTACCAAAAGGAACCACACCCTTCATAGGTGACACCTTCAAATAGACCCAATTACCAACTTTAAATTCAAGCTCCTTTCTCCTAACATCAGCATAGGACTTTTGACGACTTTGGGCTATTTTCAACCTTTCTCTAATCAACCTTACTTTCTCCATAGCCTCCATAACCAGATTCGGACCCAATAAAGCCATTTCTACCACTTCAAATCACCCAATTGGTAATCCAATGGAAGATGATCATCCCAACTACCCTTAAACTCCAAAATGTAAGCTCTAAGCATATCCTCAAGAGTTGGATAGTTCTTTCGGCTTGGCCATCCGTTTGAGGGTGAAAGCTCGTACTAAGCTTAACCTTGGTACCAAGATCCCTTTGGAATGACTTCCAAAAGTGTGAAGTGAATTGAGCACCACGATCTGATATGATAGACAATGGCACCCTATGCAATCTCACCAGCTCATGAATATACAATTTAGGATAGTCTTCAACCCCATAAGTAGTCTTAATTGGTAGGATTAGCCAACTTTGTCATCCTATTTACCAAAACCCAAATAGAATCAAAACCCTTCTAGTCTTAGTCAACCCAACCACAAAATCCATGTTAATTTCCTCCACTTCCAAGTACCAATCTCTATGTCTTCGGTTAGGCCACCCAGCCTTTGATATTCAGTTTTGACTTGTTGGTAACTATGGCAACTCTATACAAATTTGACAATGTCTTTCTTCGTACCTCCCCACCAAAACACATCCCTTAAATCTCTATACATCTTGGTAGAATTGGGGTGAATAGAATAGGAAGAATTATGAGCTTCATCAAGAATTTTCTCTCTCAAGCTATCAACACTAGGCATAGACAACCTACCTTGGTACCTAAGGGCACCATCTCCTCTTTGGGATAAAACCTCCACCTTGCCCTCTCTCACTAAGGCCTTCAATTCTAACAAGGAAGAATCAAGATCTTGCTTTGCTTTTACCTCATCAACCAAGGATGATTTTGAACTATCAACAACCACAATACTACCATTATCAATCTCTTCCAACCTAACTCCCAATCTAGCTAACCGATGGACTTCCCTAGCCACCTCTTTGTTCCCACCATCAACATGAGATAGGCTACCCATGGACACCCTACTCAAAGCGTCCGCCACCACATTGGCCTTACTAGGATGGTCATGTACACTCATATCATAATCATTAAGAAGTTCCAGCCACCTTATTTGTCTCAAGTTGAGATCTTTTTGAGTGAACACATATTAGAGACTCTTATGATCTGTAAACACATCAACATGCACCCTATACAAATGGTGCCGCCAAATTTTCAAAGCAAAAACTACGGCGGCCAATTCAAGATTGTAAGTAGGATGATTCTTTTCATGCACTTTAAGCTACCTAGAAGCATAGGATATCACCTTGCCATTTTGCATCAAAACACAACCCAAACCAATCCGGGAGGCATCACCACACACAATAAACCCTTCCAACCCTTCCGGAAGAGACAATATAGGAGCGAACACAAGCTTATCCTTCAAGGTTTGGAAACTCTTTTCACACTCATTGGTCCACACAAACTTAGCCTTCTTTTGAGTCAGCTTAGTCATGGGAGAAGCAATAGAAGAGAACCCATTCACAAACTTCCGGTAGTAACCCACTAAGCCCAATAAGCTTCTAATGTCCTATGTGGTCAATGGTCTAGGCCAATTTGTAATCACATCCGTCTTTTTAAGATCCACCTTAATACCATCCCCCGATACCACATGTCTTAAAAAGGCAACCTCTTTCAACAAAAATTCACACTTCTCATATTTAGCATACAACTTCTCTTCCATCAACCTTTTTAGTACCACCCTTAAATGAGTCACATGCTCCTCCTCACTATGAGAAAAGATCAAAATATCATCAGTGAAAATTGCCACAAATAAATCAAGGTATGGTTTAAAGACCATATTCATAAGATCCATGAAGATGGTCAGTGAATTGGTCAACTCAAAGGACATAACCATAAATTCATAATGCCCATAACTAGTCCGGAAGGCCGTCTTGGGAATGTCACACTCCCTCAACTTCACTTGATGATACCTGGACCAAAGATCAATCTTAGAGAAGTGACTAGCCCCTTGAAGTTGGTCAAACAAATCATCTTATTCTTGGGAGAGGGTACTTATTCTTGATAGTAACCCTATTAAGTTGCTAGTAGTCAATACAAATTCTAAGAGACCCATCTTTCTTCTTTGCAAATAGCATCGGTGCACCCCAAGGTTATTGGCTAGGCCTAATAGAACCCTTCTCCAACAAGTCCCTTAATTGCTCCTTCAACTCTTTTAACTCCACAGGGGTGATACGGTAAGGGAGAGTAGAAATGGGTTAGGTATCGGGAAGGAGGTCTATGCCAAAGTCTATTTCCCTTTCGGGAGGAACACTGAGAAGGTCACTAGGAAAGATATCAAGAAACTCATTAACCACCGGAACCGACTCTATAGGAAGGAATTTGGACTCAACATCCCTAACCCTCACAAGATGATAGAGACACCCCTTAGAGATTAACTTTGGGATTTAATACAAGAGATAAACCTACCCCTTGACCATCACATCATGACTCTCCCACTCAATGACGGGTTCATTTGGAAATTGGAATTTGACCCTAAGGGTTATACAATCAATAGAGGCATAATATCTATGCAACAAATCCATCCTAAGAATAACATCAAAACCAACCATATCCAACTCAACAAGATCACAAGGCAATATTTTATGCAAGATGCAAATGGGACAATTTCTATAGACCTTT
>JAPFFP010042470.1:0-14091 GCA_026153255.1 Solanum medicagineum
ACACACAAAATCCTATATTTTAGGCATCAAACGAGTTGTATTTTGGAAGCATATCAATAACGTGTTGTGAAACAATGAAGAATATAGTAAAGCTAAGAAGGAATATAAAGAGGAGATGTAATAGTATTTCTTATTCACTCTTCTTTCTTTCTTTTCTCTCTTATGCATTTTGTTACAAGAAAAGGGTGGTATTTATACTTATGTATACATGGTCATTTATGGTTTTCTTGTTGCCATATATACACCTTGTACACCAAGTATAATGCATGGATAATTAAGTTATAATATGTACTCAAATTAGTGTAAATGTATCTTACACATATGTGTATTATGTGCATATTATATTGCCACAAATTATATTATTTGGACGAAGAAAATATTTATTTGGACATCCATTTTTTAACAAAAACTCCATTATAGAGGTTTCTTAAAAAGCTTGAAAATTCCAAATATAGGTTTTGTAATTTATTGAATTTTTTGACAAATTGATAATTGAAATTTGTTTGGGATGTCATTTTAAAGTTGTGGTTATAACTTGAAGAGAGTCGGTGAAGATATGATGATATTTTTAACCAATTAATTTTGAATGCAATTTTGTGGATTTAAGCTCGTAAGAGATGAAGCTTAATTTTTGTAAAATAGTGTAAAAATATATATAAAGATCTCTTATATGTTATTATCAACTCTTGTATAAGATTAATACATTGTTTGCACATTTAATCGCATGGTTGCTCTTCAAAATGAGCCAATTTTAAAATTTTACCCTTTATATGGGTTGATCTTTAATTTTTGTCTTTAGCAATTGAACTTATGTCTAGTAGGACATAAGTCCTTTAAGGATGTGTGAAATAAGTTATGACATTTTATAATTGTAATTATTTAAAATTTATTAAATATAAATTTATAAAATAATTTAAATTCAAGATATATTAGTTCAAATAAATTGTGATATAACATAATTGAATTAATTATTTCAGCTCAACAAATGTGGATATTATTAAGTGTTGAAATTCATCAAGTTAAATTATAAATGATGAGCCCACTTTTCTAAGCTCAATATATCATGCCATTCTTGAGACTCATTTTGATGGCATGTGACAAATAACATGGCATGCTAAGTTAAAAGAAAAGGCCAATAAAATCATACCATGTGTCATAATGACATGATATGCCTAATTAGATCAAAGATCAATAAAAATATATCATATGTACAAGCGATGTGTTCGAACCAATCAAATATTGTCAAGTCACTTAAATCTGATGGGCCTAAGAAAGTCTGTTCTTATCACTCCTCTATCATGCCACTTAAAATCTAACTGGTCGAAAGAAAACATACTCAGATCATAACTACTCCATTCTACAACTTTAAAAAAATGGATCCTCATTCACAAAAAAACATTAGCATTTTAACAAAAATCCACACAGAGCTCATGAATCAAAAATCACAAATTTCTTTACAAGTTACAAGTTCAAGAATTCAAATAAGCACGCATTCAAGCTCAAAAACAAACTCAAAAGCCCTTGAATTCAAGATCAAGTTCAAGAACAAATTCAAGATTCAAGATCAAGAGCTCCTGAAGTTATATTTAAAAAGAGAATCATATAATTCATTAAAATTGTTGTACTTATATTCGAAATTAAATAAGTATGATTATCGTAATATTTTATGTTCTTGGTAATTATTTTGTCGATACGAATATTCTTGTCTATAAATTATGTAAGCCTAGTGGGATAATCTCTACCTCCGCATCTCAACTGTTCAAATATCAAAGAATATTGAAATGGCTTCCAAAAGGATCAACTCCAATAAACTTTCTCTAAGACCCTTGACTCCAAGTTCTCTACTGAAGTAGAAGGAATCCTTGGTGTTACTTTCGAAAGTTTTCAAGTTGTTATAAGAAGCAAAGTCACTTTGTTACGACAACAAACACTTCAAGAATTATACATATCGACTTCTAATTTTGGGTCTTTAACTCAAAAAGGAGCAAGCCCTCTACAAATACTTCAGAAGGAGGAAGTAGTGTTTCCGAAAAGATCAAGAAGATTCTAGCTCTACTTAAAATCTCTCATTCCAAGAACCCTAATACAAAGAAAGACTATGATTTAACTGATAAGTTCTCGTCACATACATCACGTAATGTGGTCCCCTTTGAAAATCAACTTACATGATAATCTATGCTACTCTCTAATGTCTTCAGCAATCATGTAAGAAATGATGATTAATGTTTTATCCATGTAGGAAAAACTTGCAAACATGATTAAGATGTTTGGAGGATTGACAAAACATGTATGTAATCAAGAGTCTCGGATCGATAAGTTGATAGGAAAGATGAATGATTTATTAGATGGAGAATCCAGCATGTATTTGGAAAGTTATTGAAGTTCAAAATATTGAAAATTCATGAAGCAAGCACCGGTTATCAAGAATATGTCAATTTCTTCTAAAGGAATGAACACACTCAATTAATTGAAAGAATTTATTGAAGGGACCATTAAAGATTAATATGAAGTCTACTCTAAGTCTTCTCATATGTATGTCAAGTTATACTCTATAAGGATTGATAGATGTAAAACATCTGTTAGTGATTACTTCCCAAAATTTCTACAGTTTGGCAAACAGAATCTGAAGTAACAAGTTGCATACTTTGTGAAGACATTTAATAATGCTGGAACCCATGGAGACTATCTTGTCAAGAAGTTTGTCAGCTCCATAAAGAAAAATATCTTTGATTAGTATAATGATGTCAAACCAAATTCTATTGATAGCTAAAAGCAACTAGATTATGTGTTTCTTCATCGCTTCTATAGTAAAAGGAGCATGATAATCATGGTAGAACTCATGAATACCCACCAAAAAAGAGATGCACCAGTTATAAATTTATAAATCGATAGAGAAATGTAAGCCTAAATTACAAATATAGACTTAGTGAAGCTTTTAAGATAGAAATGTGTATCAATGAATGTACTAGGAGTTTCTATATATCTTATTAAGAATTAATCCAAAGTTCTTTGAATAACTAGCTGCCGTGCTCACGATATGGAGTTGAGCAGGCCTTTTGCTAGAAAAGATGTGATATTTGTCCATGAACTTTGTAAAGAGAAAGACAACCAAGAACCTATGATATGGAGTATATTTGTGCTCTGAAAATAACAATAAAAAATTCATGAATGTCAACGTGTTGCCTATGAAATTTACTATAAAGAAAAGTAAGAAGTATAGTGTGAAGATGATTTTTCAATAGCATCCAAACCAAAAGTTGAGATTAAAGGGAATACCTCTTCCTGGATTCTAATTATTTTCAAAATTTTTAATAAATTTCCTGAGTTAAATCTTGTCTAGTTGCCAAAGATAAAATTACCTGATGAAGCTAGAAAAACTTATGACCCAAACTATTGCAAGTGTTATAACTTTTCGAGTCACCGTCTTGAGAGTGTTTTGTCTTTAAAGATAAAGTGAAACAATTGGCTAATGAAAAGAAGATTGTCCTTGATGATAAAAAGGCAAGTTCTAACCAAGTCTCAATTATATTTAGCTCGCTCGATCAAGTCAAAGAGTATGAAGTAAAACCAAATATGAAATTATTTTAGGAGTGGTTTGCAATATTAATTTGTGTTAAGGTCTCAAAAAAATTTTGGGTGCTAAACGTAATTTTTGGAGTTAGTTGTGGTGTATTTGGTTTTCTTCTTTGTGATTGAATGAGATTTTTGCCAGAACTATTATGTACTCTCAGTTTTGAGCACATAAAAGGATGTTTAGATTGGGCCAAGTTATCACTTCATGAGGATAGCAGGCTTTTCACATTTATGATAGCTCAGGGCGGTTCAATGTGTTGCAATCTCAAGTTTTGGGGCATATTTTTAAGGAAGGAATCTACAATTGATTCTTGTAAGATTATTTCTTTGAATTGTTAAATTAAGAGCACAATTCCAAACTATAAAATTATGTTGATATGTTGATTGGTTTAGCAGAAATTGTATACCTTCAGTAATAGCTAAACCATTGGTTATAAAATAAAACACCCAAATAAAATATAGTATGAGATGATTCTACTTAAGATATAGCAACATATATAAGCATCAAGCCACAAGATTTCTCCATACCATTAATTCAAGGAGAGCAATTTCCACTAATTCAAGGTCGGCAATTTGTAATGATCCTTTGGGTCATTCTTCTTATTCTGCTTCATTTTTATAGCATTTCTATAGTGACTCCAAGTTATTTATGACCAACTAGCCCTAGCAACTTAATTGTATGGTCGTTCGTTTGGATGTTGTGTAGTTTTCATGTTTTGGAAGGTCTTATACCTTGAAAAGTTGATTTCGGTATAAAATATAGGTAAATGACCTAAGAACAAAATTATGATAATTTTTTCAACTCTTAAACGACTAAACTAGGCTGCTTGGTTGACTAGCGTATCAAGGCTTTCGGTTTGAGTTTGTACCATATTTAATATTTTAGCTTTTGAAATTGGCCAATGGATGACTTTAGTCAGCAGTCTTAGAAAACATGCCCAAATAAAAATTCTGACTGTGTGCTTAGCTCTAAAATATTAATTTTGATCTGGAATAATTTTTCATTCAGCTCCCAAAACTTTTGATCATTTCGAGCATCTCGATAGAATTTGAATAAAAATGATCTTAGGAGTGGGACTCACATACAGTCGTAAAAATCTCGTATAGAAATTTTTACTATGCCATTGAGTTTGAAATATTGAATTTGCAGGGATAGCATCATTTGTTTGCATGCACGAGGTTCCTAATAAATTTCTAGTATCCCATCAAAAATTGTAAAGTTGAAAAATTAGCCTTTTCAGCTGATATTTAGTGCTACCAGAGACCTAAACCATTTGCCATAATCATGGAGGTTAGGCCGCCCAGGCCTTCACGATCATGAAAGCTTGTAAATCATAGAGGTTTGGTTAGTTGACCTTTGCAAATGTGGGGGACCATCCATGATTATGATGGTCATTTTTTCTATGCTCCAAGATCGTGGAGCACTGTTCACCATTATCGCAGTGAACAGAAGTGACCTTTATTTATATGGAATTTTCATCATGCTGATAAATTGGTCATTCTAGAGTCAAATTGTATAGTTCAAAGGTCTAACTTCAAGGAAATATCAAGAGAAATTCATTGGTAAGTTCGTAAACTTGATTAGAATCTCCTTTGAGGTAAAAATGCGATTTTAGCTGTTGGTTTTGTGATTTCCTTGTAATTGTTAGGAGTTACCTTTTTTTATCATCATAGACCCATTTTTAGAAATTCAAGAGTCTAATTTGTGGTGAATGTTGTGAGGATCATCGTGGCGTGGTTGGCTTTAGCATTTGGAGCTCTATTTTGGACAATTTGCTACCCGAAGTTTTTGTCCCCTCTTCTTGTTTTAGCTTAAATTATGGAATTTCATTGCATTCCCATTTCTTAGTGTTTTCAGACCATGAATTGAGTTTATAATTATTAGCTGAGCTTATTGTGCTATTTTGGAGTAATTGTTAGGGTCAATTCTGAAATTTCCAACACGAGTCCCACATTTTCATTTTAGACCCTCAAAAAATTGGTCTGCCCCCAAAAATTGTGAATTTAGTGTCTAAACGACTGTAATGATATTGCGATTCTATTTTTGCTAGTGTCGCAGCATTTAAGGTCCATCCAGAAAGGAAAAGATCTAGCTAAGTGACTTGGAGCACAGAGGTTCAGTCTACAAGTAGGCTATGACTTTCCATTCCTTAGATTGAACTAGATTGTGTGAAAACATGTTGTAATAGTTGGGATTTTGGGGTTGGGTAGCTTACTTCTTGTCACTATCCAAAATCTGGATGTGATGGAACCCACCTAGCCCACAAAGGCAAGTCAGCCCCCTAAATACCTCAACATAATGAAAAAAGTGAAAGATAAACAGTCTATATATGATAGATAGTCATAGGAAATCAAAACTACAATCCTCTCAGAACTGGTGTCACATGTACAATCCTCTAAACATAGAATACTCAAATAAAATACAAGTCTCAATGTCTAGTCCTCAAATAGAACAAAGCATAAAGGCAAAATCTCTGAAAGCCTTCCGAAAGAACAAGCAACTACCTATAAATAAATCCAAAGCTCGATCCTGTATATCAGAAAGCTAGCAAGGAGAATCGAGCTCACAACCTACAAAAATGTAGCAAGGGGTAAGTACCAAACAATAGGGTACTCAGCAAATGGAAACTAACCTAAGTAATGTCATGACTCCATCCTAGGGCCTAGACGTGACATTGCGAATGGGGAACCCGAAGGAACCCCAAACAAGCCTCTTAGTATATCAATTACACATTCTTGGTCGTGGAAGCAAAATAACAACAACGATAAATATAAATGAGGACAAAGGGGCCAAGGGAAATCTTTGATAGCATAAAACGTATAAGTGTCAAAGCTCTAAACATATATATATCAATTGTTCCAACAAAACCTCTAAACATAGATTGGGCAGGAGCCAAAACACTTTCCAGGCTAACCCTCATAGTATCAAAGATCAACATAAGGAAATAACAAAGCAAGAGCAGCATAGCTAGTGTCCCTGAACTTGAGGACTCACCAAAAGCTTATCTTCAGAATGCCAAATCTAGCCACGTGGAGGATGATCGTGATGTAGGCATAGAGTATGCATTAGTACGTTTGAATGTACTAAGTATGTAGGATGCAATGCCACAAGACATAGGACACTTAGTCAAACTGCATATACATAGGCAATGGGTAAGTATAATAACAATCTGGTATGCATGATCAATACTTTAGTAAGACATGCTTGTGAGACATATACTTGAGAATATAGTGTAGGAAGAGACCATCATTATAGACCAAGCAATCTAGTACTTGGAACCCAAGGGATATCACCCCCTTAGAAGGTGATCGAGGTATCTACCCCTCAATTGGTAGATGGGCATAGCACCCCCCATCAATGTCGCCAAGGTATATACCTCTCAACATAGAAGATGGGCATAACATCCCCTATCAGAGTGGTCAAGGTATATACCCCTCAACATGGTAGATGGGCATAGCACCCTCCATCAAAGTGGCCAAGGTATATACTCCTCAACATGGTAGATGGGCATAGCATCCTCTATCAAGGTAGTCAAGGTATATACCCTTCAACATGGTAGATGGGCATAGCAGCCCCCATCAAAGTTTTTGAGATATATAAACCCTTCAACAAGGTGTGGACAACTTGCAACACTAGATACTTTTCATGAATTTGGTACATAAATATATTCCCTTCATCATCATAGAGTCACTTAGTTCATAAGTTATGAAATAGACCATCAATAACTCAAGAATCCTTAACAATATATTGGCGGTTGTGTAATGCTAGTTCCTGTCACGAACCAAACTAGGGCCTAGATCTGACACGGCACATGGGGGACCCGAAGCAACTCCAAGCAAGTGTCTTAACATATCATTACACATCCTTGGTCGCGGAAGCAATTAAACAACAATAAAAGAGTAGAAATAGGGCATGGGGACTAAGGAAAAACCTTCATTTCATAAAACATCAAGAGAAAGTCAAGAGACCCAAGCTTGTAGCATCATTACATACTTGTCCAACAACACATCTAAACATAGAACTTAGCGGCGGCCAAGACAAGAAATCGGGCTCACCCTCATAATAATGGCAATAGATTATCCAAATATACAAGATATAATCTAAACATAAGCATGAGAGAAGATAGATATTGTCCCTGGACATGAGGACTCACCAAAAGCTAACTTGAACAATCCGTCTAGCCGTGTGGAGAAGATTTCAATAGGAGCTCCGGTTCGTACATGGTGATATCATATAGGCATAGAGTATGCATTAGTACATTTAAAAGTACTAAGTATGTACGACGCAATGCAACAAGAGATAGGCAACATACTCAAAATACATAATGATAAGCAATAGATAGCATAGTAACAATATGGCATGTATGATCAATGCTTAAGTAAACCATGCTTTGCAAATCATTAATCTTACATAGAACATAATATATAAGAGTGGGAAAAAACCTCAACCGACATAAAATAAGACCAAGAGAGCTACAACTTGGAATCCCGATGTCTACCCTACACCAGAAGAAAGGGGGAAATTACTTGCCAAGATGAACCTCCTAATGCCTAAGTAGATCCACTAAGCCTTACGTGAACCAAGTACTCGCCTTTAGTTCTTAGACTCAGGTACTCACCTCAATCATAGACTCGGGTACTCACCTCAAGCCCTCATATTTAGGGTACTCGCCTCAAATCCCTTCACTTACGGTGGCATATAGTTCTAGGAATTGGGGACTCACCTCTAGTCCACTCAGTGCTAAGTCTAATCCCACAGAATGCATAAGAAAATCATACTTTAAAAACTTGCAACAAACATAGTGACATGGCACAAGTAGCTCTTAACATCATTGACGTCAAACAGAGAGCCTAATCATCATACATAAGAATGGGTCATCATCAACATTATCCTTACATTAGCATCAACATCAAAGGCTCACAAGAGGTAAAATCATGCTTATATTGAGCATGACACATGTGTAAGGAGAGACCATTAATAGTGAATATCCAAGGCCTACCACCTCCTTGGAGAGGCAAATAAGGCACAAACCCCTCAATTGGTTGAAGAGGTACGAACCCCTTAACATGGTTGATGAGGTACAAACCCCCCAACATGGTTATCAATGTACAAACCCCTCAACATGGTTGCACAGGCCTACATCCTCTTGAGCTAAGCGATCGAGGTACAAACCCCTCAACAAGGTTACCCGGGCCTACAACCTCCGGAATTAGGCTTAGTCAATCCCTAACACTATAGACATAATATCATATACATACATTCATTTCATCATAAAAATAGTCATTCAACTAATAAGACATTCATTGGACCTTTAATTTCTCTAGAAACCATAACAGGATATTTTATCAAACACTTGGAGGGGGGCGATGTAGTGCTAGTGTAAAACCATACAATTCAAGAATCGAATCATGCTAGAAAATTTAGTGTAAAACCATCAATAGATACTTGGTAACACCCTCAAGCAAAATCCTTCACCAAATCCCATAATAGATTGTAGATTCATAGCTCAAAACATGCTAAAATAATCACAATTTCATGAAACCCCAACATAGTTTGCGGGACATTCATAATAAGTAAGACTTATGAGTAAATCAACATTAAATCATGCAATCTAGCTAAAAATGAAGCTTAGGCACCATGGGTGGAAGGACCCATTGGTTGAAACCCACATACCCTTACTTTAGAGAAATCCTTGAAGAAGATTTGAATGGATGCTTGAAGGTTGGATTAATTACTTAAGATCTGGAAGAAATTTGGTCACTTGAATTTTGAGAGAAATATTAGTCTAAGGGTTTAGAGAGTATTGGGGAATGTCTTGGATGATATGAAGGTGAAATATGTCTAAGTATGGGTATTTCATGTCTGGGAAGGCTTAGGCCCAAGACCTAAAAGCCTAGGACCGAACTAAAAAAAACTGCACGAAAGAACACACTGGAGCACCTTGGCCGCGTCGCACTAGGGGCTCGCCTGCTCACTATTTTTTCTCACTTTGAATTTTTGGAATTCGCTACGGTCGCTCTAAAATTGGGGTTAGAACCATTTTCTACTCAATTTGACCCTGGATCAAGAATATGAAGTCGGATATTCGATATTACACATGGAATATGAGATATATGGAAATTACGATTCCAGGCACTTTCGAGGTACATTTTCAGGCACTTTTTGGGGTCGTTTCAATATCTCCCCCTTGGGAACATTCGTCACCAAATGTCAAAAAATGCATATAAGAGAAATAAACAAGATGATTCCATCCCACACGAGAATGGAACAATGCACTTAAACAACATTTTCAAAAAGCTCAACATAAGTGTCAAAATCAATATGAACTTGTCAATATAAACATGAACAGATGCAAATGACATGAGAGTTGAGAATTATGACTTGGAACCATGGAAAAAGGACTTGACACATTATCATAAGCTTCAGTAGAATAAAGGAGATACGGAAATTGCTTTTTCGTGCCCGCTACGACTCCTCGAGGGACACTATCGACTTGACAATTCCTCCAAAGGTCTTTGACGATCACTATGCCCTTATTAATCAACTTTTCTACCTTTCCATCCAATACCTCCACCGGGACCTTCTCCTAAGCCAACTTATCCTCCTGAACACCCACAACCTCAAAGAGTCCTATAACACTTGAATCACCAACACATCTCCTCATCCAAGATGCACGAAGAACTGGACGAACCATATCCATATCTATAGGCAATTCCCATTAATATGAACCTCACCAATCCTCCTCAAAACTCTACAAAGACCTACAAACTTTAACTTATTTGTCAACATTAAACACATATAGTCCACTTAGTACCATAAACCACCATCTCTCCCTTGGAGACAACCTCCACTTTACCATCTCCCACCAACGTCTTCAATTCTAACAAGGCAGGGTCAAGATCTTGCTTTGCCTTCACCTCCTCAACCAATGAAGATTTAGAGCCATTAACTACCACAACATCACCATTATCAACCTCTTCCAACCTAACTCCCATTCTAGTTAACTGAGAACCTCCCAAGCCACCCCTTTGCCACCATCATCAACATATGCTAGGCTACCCCTAGACACCCTACTCAAAGCATCCGCCACCATATTAGCCTTACCGGGATGATAATACACACTCATATCATAATCCTTAATAAGTTCTAGCCACCTTCTTTGTATCAAGGTGAGATCTTTTTAAGTGAAGACATATTGGAGACTCTTATGATCGGTGAACATATCAACATGCAACCCATACAAATAGTGACGCCAAATCTTTTATGCAAGTACCACGGCGACTAGTTCAAGATCATGAGTAGGATAATTCTCTTCATGCACTTTGAGTTGTCTAGAAGCATACGCTATCACCTTACCATTTTGCATCAACACACAACCCAAACCAACCCTTGAAGCATCACAATACACAATAAACCCTTCTAGCTCTTCCGGTAGTGATAATATAGGAGCGGGCACAAGCTTATCTTTCAATGTTTGGAAACTCTTTTCACACTCATCGGACCACACAAATTTGGCTTTATTCTGAGTCAACTTTCTCATAAGAGAAGCAATATAAGAGAAGCTCCAAATACCCGACGGGGTCAATGGTCTAGGCCAATTTCTAATCACATCCATCTTTTTAGGATCCACCTTAATACTATCCCCCGATACCACATGACCTAGAAAGGCAACCTCTTTTAACAAAAATTCACATTTTTCATACTTGGCATACAACTTTTCTTCCCTTAATCTTTGTAGCACTACCCTCAAATTCACAATATCGGAAAGAACATCAAGAACCCATTTATCACCAGAACAACTCAATAGAAATGAATTAGGTTCAACACCCCTAATTCTTACAATATGATAAATGCAAAGATCAATTGGACCTTAAGATAAGAAATGGATTCACCCCTTCACTACCACTTTATGATTGCCCCTCTCAAGGACGGGTTCATTTGGGAGTTGGAATCTAACTTTACGGGCCCTACAATCAAAGGGGACACAATATGCATACAATTAATCCACCCTACGTATGACATCAAAATCCACCACATTAAATCCAACAAGTCACAAGGCAAGACCTAATGCAATATGAACATGGACCAATGCCTATGAACCTTTTAGCAACAATATACTCATCTAGAAGGGGGGTGTAGATACTATAGGTTCACATAACAACTCGGGACACACAAGAAGCCCACTAGTACCTACCCATGCATACACATCAATATCAAAGAAAACTTCAACATACAAGTACCAACATCGAGCGTTTCACCTACCCCTTGCCTCCTTAGCCTCTTGAGCAGCATAACCACCTTGACCTTAAGCATGGCCCTCCTTGCCCTTTTTCCAAACGTAAGGGCAATCAATAAGCTTATGGCCTACTCTTCCACACCCATAACATGAACTTGAATTCTTTAAGCGTTTGCCATGATGGTGCTTTTCACATTTTGGGCATTTTGGAAAATCATCCCACCATTGTCACCTTCGAACCTTGGTTTATCCACTCCCTCATCACCTTTTTTACTCTAATTGCATTTACAAGGACAATGCATCCTTTTATGCCCCTATTCACCACAGCCGAAGTAAGCATTGGTCCCTCTCAAACATGGGCCTCTATGCACCTTACCATATGTTGGACACATAGCATCACCTCTATCTTTGGGACTTTGGAACTTTCCTTCAAAACAGGCCCTCTTGGCCTCACTACCCATTTTCTTACCATTTGAAGTCTTGGGAGCACTTACTTGTTGATTGAGTTGAGTTGTCAATTTTGTCACTGCTTTGGCCAATACCCATAGAGCATTGCTTACCTCCACATTCGATATATTGCCATCCTGAGTAGCTTGAGACATATCATGAAATCTAATGGTTAGGGATTAGCAATAAGCCCTAGGGGACCTAACTCTATAGTATGACATGTATCATGAAGAAGTGAAATGTTTCCAAGAACGCCTCATAGCCTCCTATTCATAGTTGTAGCACACTTCATAACCATGAATAAGACTCTAATCGACATGGTGTGTTTGGATACCGAGGACCTAACAACCTAGTGCTCCAATATCAAGTTTGTCATGACTCAAACTAGGGCTTAGATGTGACACGGCGCATGGGGGACCCGAAGGAACCCCAAGCAAGCCTCTTAACTTATCATTACACATCCTTGGTCGCTGTAGTAATTAAACAAAAATAAAGGAGTAGAAATATAACATTGGACTAAGGGAAAACCTTCATTTCATAAAACATCAAGAGAGAGTCAAGGGAGTAAAGCTTATAACATCATTACATACTTCTCCAACAACACCTCTAAACATAGAACTTAGTGGGGGCCAAGACAAGCAACTGGGCTCACCCTCATAATAATGAAAATAGATGATCCAAATATACATGATATATTCTAAACATAAGCATGAGAGAACATAGATATTGTCCCCAGACATGAGAACTTAGCAAAAGCTCACTTGAACAATCCATTTAGCCGCGTGGAGAAGATTTCAATAGGAGCTTCGGTTCCTACATGGTGATATCATGAAGGCATAGAGTATGCATTAGTATGTTTGGATGTACTAAGTATGCAGGATGGAATGCAACAAGGGATAGGCAACATAGTCAATATGCATAACGATAAGTAATAGATAGCAAAATAATAATATGACATGTATGATCAATGATTAAGTAAATCATGTTTTGCCAATCATTCATCTTACATAGAACATAATTTGTAAGTGTGGGAAGAAACCTCAACCGACATAATATAAGACCAAGCGATCTACAACTTAGAATCCAGATATCTACCCTACATTGGAAGAAAGGGGGAAGTTACTTACCAAGGTAATCATCCTAATACCTAAGTGGATCCACTAAGAATTATGTGAATCGGGTGCTCGTCTCTAGTTCTTGGACTCGGGTACTCACCTCAATCCCTCATATTTAGGGTACTCGGCTCTTAGAGATTTGGGCACTCGCTTCTAATTCGTTCACCTACAATGGCACATAATTCAAGGACTTAGGGACTCTCCTCTAGTCCACTTGCTGTTAAGAATAATCCTACAAAATATATAAGATAATCATACTTCAATAATTTGCAACAAACATAGTGACATGGCACGAGTAGCTCTTAACATCATTAACTTCAAATGGTGAGCCTAATCATCATACATAAGAATAGGTCATCATCAATATTACCCTTACATTAGCATAAATATCAAATGCTCACAAGAGGTAAAATCATTGTTATATAGAACACAATACATGTGTAAGGAGAGACTATTAATAGTGAATATCGCAGGTCTATCACCTCCTTGAAGAGGCGAATGAGGTACAACCCTCTCAATTGGTTGATGAGGTACAAACTCCTTAACATGTTTGATGATGTACAAACCCCCAAAATATGGTTACCAAGGTAAAAAACCCTCGACATGGTTTCACGGGTCTACCACCTCCCGAGCGAGGCGATCAAGGTACAAAGCTCTCAACAAGGTTACCCGAGCCTACAACCTCCCGAGTAAGGCTTGATTAATCCCCAATACTATAG